>PVKP010003598.1:0-106743 GCA_004027715.1 Plecturocebus donacophilus | reverse complement strand
TCACACTACATATATATTTACATATTGATTATATCAATATATAAATGTATAAAATATATGTTTATATAAATATATATATTTTATATTGTGTATATAAAATAAATATATAGATGTATACATATATTATGTGTATATGTGTATATATTATATTTATGTAATTTGCTAAATACAACAAAATTATATATATTCATAGAGTACAAAATATTGTTATTTTATTCATACACATACACACACACACACAAACACAGTGAGGAATGATTAAATCAAGCTGAGTAACTCGTCTATCACCACAGATATTTAACATTTTTTTGTGTAAGAACATTTGAAATTTACTTCATTAGCAATTTGAAATATACACTATTATTAACTATAGTCACCATGCTATGCATATATCACAAATAACATCTTCTCCCTGTCTCACTGGAACTTTGTACTCTTTAACCCACATCTTCCCATTTACTCCAACACATAGCTTCTGGTAGACACCATTCTACTCTTGACTTCTATGAGTCTGATTTCTACAGATTCCACATCTAAGTGAGATCATGTAGTATTTATCCTTCTGTGTCTGGCTTATTTTACTTAGCATGTCTTCCAGGTTCATACTGTTAACACAAATGACTGAATTTCCTTCTTTATTGAGGTCTTTTCACTCAGAATATGTACATTCTCCATTGTGTATGTATACTATATTTTCTTTGTCCATTTATCCACTGATGGACATGTAGGTTGATTCTATATCATGGCTATCATGAATAAAGCTGCAGTGAAGGTGGGATTACAAGTATCTATATAACATGCTGATTTCAAATCATTTGAGTATATGCCCAAAAGTGGGATTGCTAGATTACATGGTAATTCTAAGTTTTTGAAGAAACTCCATAGTGTTTTATATTAATAGCTGTATGAGTTTACATTCCTACTGAAAGTTTACAAAAGTTTCCAATTCTTTATATCCTCACCAACATTTTTAGCTTTTGTCTTTTTGATAATAGCCATTATAACAGGTGTGAAGTTATATCTCATTTTGGTTTTAATTTGCATTTCTCTAATGATTAGAGATGAGTATTTTTTCATATACCTTTGAAAAAACTCTATTTACATCCTTTGTCCTTTGCCCTTTTTTAAAAATTAAGAATTTCAACTTTTATTTCAGTTTCAGGGGACCCATGTGCAGGCTTGTTACTTGAGCATATTGTGTTATTGCTGAGGTTTGGGGTCTGATTCATCCTGTCACCCAGGTACTGAGCATAATACCCAATTGTTAGTTTTTGTACTCTTAGTGACTCTCTCCCCCCAAGTAGTCCCTAGTGTCTGTTACTACTGTCTTTATGTCCATGAGTATAGATTCCTTAGCTCCCATTTATAAGTGAGAAAATGTAGTGTTTTTCTGTTCCTGTGCTAATTTTCTTAGGATTATGGCTTCCAGGCACATCTATATTACTGCAAAGGACATAATCTTGTTCTTTTTGTGACTGTGTGGTATTCTATGATGTATATGTATCACATTTTATTGATCCAGTCTACTGTTGCTGCCTTTCCCCATTTTATAAATTGGATTATTTGTTCTCTTGTGGTTGAGTTGTTTGAGTACCTTATATATTTTGAATGCTAACCTCTTATAATAAAAATGGATTATAAATGTTTTATCCCAACTTTCAGGTTGTCTCTTCAGTCTGTTAACTGTTTTCTTGGCTATGTAGAAGACTTTTAGTTTGGTGTAATTCCATTTATATATTTTTGCTTTTGTTGACTGTGCTTTTGGGGTCAAATAAAAAGTACCATTGCCAAGACTGATGTCAAGAATATTTCCCCTTATGTTGTTTTGTTGTAGTTTGACAGTTTTGGATATAGTGTTTAAATCTATAACCCGCTTTAAGTTGATTTTTGTATACAGTGTGAAATAAGGGTCCAATTTCGTTGTTTTGCAAGTAGACACCCAGTTTTCTCAGCACCCTTATTGAAGAGAGCATCCTTTACCCATTGTGTGTTCTTGGTACTTTTGTTGAAAATCAGTTGACTATAAGTATGTGGGTTTATTTCTGGGCCCTCTATTCTGTTCTATTGGTTGTTATGTCTATTTCTTTTGCCAATATCATGCTGTTTTGATTACTATTGCTTTGTAATATAGTTTGAAATCAGATAGTGTAATGCCTACTGCTTTGTTTCTGCTCAAGATTTTTTTTAGCTATGTGGGATCTTTTGTCATTCCATACAAATTTTAGAATTTTTTACCTATTTCTTTGAAAAATATCATTGGAATTTTGATAGAAATTGTCTTGAACCTATAGATGGCTTTGGATGGTATGGACATTTTGATAATCTTTTAATCCATGAACATGAAATATCCTTCCATTTCCAGTCATGCACTATATCATGATGTTTTGGTCAATAATGATGAACCATATATGTAACAGTGGTCTCATAAGACTATAATGGAGCTGAAAAATTTTTATTGCGTAGTGACATTGTAGCCATGGTAACATCATTGCACAGTGCATTCATTACTCAGGTGTTTGTGTGATGCTAGTTTTAGTAAACCTAATCTAACATTGATTTGTTACTGCATAAAGAAAATTATTTTCTCTGAACTTAGTAAAGTCTAAGTGTAGAGTCTTTAGAAAGTCTACAGTAGTGTACAGTAATGTCCTAGGTGTTTACATTCACTCGCCACTTAGTCATTGACTCACCCAGAACAATTTCTGGTCATTGAAATTGTTCTGGGTGAGTCAATGGTTAAGTGGCGAGTGAATGTAAACACCTAGGTTGTGTCGCCTCCATTTATGTCCTATACAGGTATACCATTTTAAAAATATTTTATACCATGTTTTTACTGTACTTTTTCATGTTTAGAAACACAAATACTTACCATTGTGTTATAATTGCTTACAGTATAGCAATATGCTATTCAGATTTGTAGCTTAGGAGTAATAGGCTATATCATACAGTCTTGGTATGTAGTAGGCTATACCATCTAGGTTTGTCTAAGTACACTATATGATGTTTGCACAGTAACAAAATTACTTAATGCATCTCTCAGAATGTATCTTTGTTGTTAAGCAACTCATGGCTGTGTTTATTTCTTCTTTAATTTCTTTCATCAGTGCTTTACAGTTTTTATATTATAATTCTTTCACCTCCTTGATTAAATTAATTCCTTAAGTATTTTAATTTTTTTGGTAGCTATTGTTAATGGGATTATTTTCTTGATTTTTTTTTCAGACAGCTTTTTTTTGGTCTATGGAAACTAATTTTTGTGTATTGGTTCTGTATCCTACAACATTGCTGTGTTCATTTATTAGTTCTAACAGTTTTATTAGTAGAGTCTTTACAGAGTTTTCTATATATAAGATGTAAGTTTGTGTCAGCAACGAAAGGACTTCTTTCTTTCTGATTTGGATACCTTTATTTTTTCTTTTGCTCTGACACGAACTTCCAGTACGATGTAGAATAGGAACAGCAAAAGTGGGTATCCTTGTCTTGTTCATGACTTTAGAGGAAATGCTTTCAATCTTATGCCATTAGGTATAATGTTTTCTGTGTTTAGTACAGTATAAATCTTGTGTATAGAAAAATTACCACACCTAAATGCAAAACAAATTAACTTTGGGGCCAAAGAAGGTACATGATTTTGCTAGAAAGAAGTGGTTGTATCAAAATCCTTGTTGGTTTTGAGGCATGCTAATGAACTATGAACATGACAAAATTGAATATGAACTCTAAATTGTATAGATGCAGGGAAGGCTGTTCTGTGTGTTGGAAAAATCATGTGGTACCCCAAAATAAGATGTGGTTTTATTAAGCTCAAGGAAATAATCATGGTAAGAGCCCTATATTGGTGTGCCATTTTTTATCCTTTAAACCTGTGGCTAAGGGAGGATGGGACTTTAAATATTGAGTATTTAAGGACCATCGTTATCAACTTCTACTGTTCCATATCAGTTGACGAGCATTTATTCAGCATCTCAGTATTATGAAACAGAATATCTCAGAATTTTGGCCTGACTAATCTAAAGCATTTAGTTACAATAAAAGCATTTGAAAATAGCTGCATGGAGTCCTGAGGTTTTCAGCTATGTATCAGAGGGCTGAAAAGATCTCATCTTATGAAATAACCTCTAGCACAAATAAGGAGAGATGTAAGTGGACAATAGATCAAACAGAGATAAAGGATTCATTCTGAAGAAATGGTAGGTGGGGCTACATATAATAAGGTTTTAGCTGAAGCTTTTATTACTAAATTAAGGTGAGACCCAATTGATTACTTAACTAACCAAACCAAAACAAGGAAGAAGAATGATGCTGCTCAGGGCATAGATAATGAGAAAGCAACAGAGAAAATGGCAATCTCCAGGATACTCACTAGTGTTCTGATGACTGGGGTAGCTGAGAATTTGACTTAAAATCTTGTAAGCCCTGACAGTATACAGAAGAATTGAGGAAGAGCTAGCAGAAATGCATAAGTTCAGGCTTCTGAAAATAATACTGATTTGGGGAGACAAAGTAGATTCCCTACGTTTGGTAATTCTTAGGGGAAGATAGAGTATAACATCTGTAGTAAAGGAGAAACCCTAGGATTTGAAGGTTTAAAAGTCACTTGGTGCAAGTTAGGGTATCTAGAGTCCAGGGATACCAATTGTTCTTGCTCTTTTCAAGGGCGTGTTCAGGCATGTTGGCCCCAGGGTCAATTTTATGAATATAGGTGGGCCCTGGACCCCTGGATACACAAGCAAAAATAGAAAAGACTGCGTGATCCATGGAACTGGATAATAAATCAGAATTGTGTATAACTTAAGCAACTTTGCAAATGTTAGTTTGGACAGCAGAGGAAGAGATTACAGGAGTGAAAAAGATGTATTGGGCAGTCATGCTCATGAAAGGAAAAAGGAAGAGATAGGATTGGGCAGAGGAAGCCCAATTCATCTTGGGACCAGAATGAATCTCCGACAGTCTTTGCAAGCCCATTGGTGAGCTTCTGAGCAAAGGTTGTCCATTAGAAGAGTCCTTTGTTGGTTAGAGGAGGTTCTGTTACCATGGTCTTTTTGAGTCATTGCCCTGGGGCCAACACCTGAGAAGAGCTTGATCTCAGCTCAAAATCTGAGATGGATGTGAAATAGGCTGTCAGTTAGCCATGCCTCTCGCATCTGGGTAGAATAATTTCCTGGAGAAAAATACAAACAGCACAGCCACATTTCACACTTAGGCCTGGAGAAGTAACTCTGTGCCATGTTTGGAGTAACTTATCCAGTGAACCACTCACACTAAGAAAAAAGAAGAAAGGAGATTGGTGGACCATAGTATACCTCCTCTTACTGCAGTTGGTCTCAGGATTGCAACTGATACTCATTGTCTCCCTCCTCAACCAACCATCCTAAACTCTCTTGAAGTTTAGTTGTTATTGCTGCTGGGATTGGTGATTGTTATGATTTGGATATGATTTGTTTATCCCCACCAAGTCTCCTGTTGAAATGTAATCCTCAGTGTGATGATGTTGGAAGGCATTTGGGTCATGGGAACAGATTCCCCATGAATAGCATGGTGCTCTTCTGGCAGTAGTAAATGAGTTCTTATTTTGGCCAGATGGAATTTGTTCTCTTAGGAGTAGATTACTTCCCAAGAGAGTAGGTTTTTAAGCCAGTTTCCCATAACGTTTGGTCCCTCTTCATGCAGTGCCTATTTTCCCTTTGACTTTCTCACACAAAAGCCCTCACTAGAAGCCAAGCAGATGTTGGCACCATGCTGCTTCTATAGCCTCCAGAACCATGAGCTAAATAAACCTTTTTCTGTATAAACTTCCTAGCCTCAGGTATTCTTTGTAGTAACATGAAATGGACTAAGACAGTGGTTTACCTGTTGATATGACCAAACTTTCATTCCCGAGAGCCCTGAGCACTTGGTAACCAATATTATTTTCAGGCTAGGATTGCTATATTCATTCCTTCACTGTCATAATTAGGCAGGTGCTATGGACTAAATGTTTGTGTACTCACTACCCCTCCCCCAATTCATATGTTGAAGCCCTAACTCCTAATGTGGTAGTATTTGGAGGTGAGCACTTTGAGAGGTAATTAGGTTTATATGAGGTCGCAAAGGTGCAGTCCTCATGTTAGGATTAGTGGCTTTGTGAGAAGGGAAATGAGAGTATTTTCTTTCTCTGCCTCTCTCTGCTATATGAGGACACAGCAAGAAGATGCTGCTTGTAATCCAGGAAGAGGATCCTTACCAGGTATCTAATCTGTTGGTTCTTTGATCTTGGACTTCCCAGCCTCCAGGATTGTGAAAAACAAATGTCTGTTGTTTAAGCTATCTAGTCTACAGTACTTTGTTATGGCAGCTTGAGCTAAGTCAGCAAGGGAATACTAAGAGGTGCCCAAGTGGATTGCCTGGGTTCCATATTTATTCCTCCCTGCCTTTCATTCTTCTCTGTTGCTTTTATTGAGTAATGCAATCATGCCTCATCCTGCTTCTCAGGATCAGTCACTACCAAGATGGTGACTCCTCTTCTTGTATGCTCATTCGTGGGCACAAAAAGTTCAAAGTTCTCAGGAGTCAGCCATATCTTGTAGTATAATAAGATTCTTTCTGTGTCCCCCAGCAAGACTGTGTCCTTTTTGGTGAGCAGAAAATCTAACTGTGCAGAGCTGAGAATTATGGAGATAAAAAGCACAAAGTCCTCCAGTGGTTCAATAGAGTCATTATAAATTGAGCCATTCCTGTTTTCACCTTGAGGTTTCAGGGTCCATATATTCTTTCTGTTTGGGACACAGTGCCAAAAAGAGGCATTCAGTCCTGTCAGAGTATTTGTTCCGAGCTTGTGCTTCAGCTGAACCTTCAGCAAACCATTCCTATACTTTCTGAAACCAGAAGATTTGTGGTACAGGATGTGATACAATCAGTGGATCTTGTGAACATGCCCCCCTCTGCACACGTTTTGCTGTCAAGTAAGCTCATTGGCCAGATGCTATACTCCATTGAATTCCATGCCTATGGATCAGGCACTTTGTAAGTCCTCGGAATCTGATGCTGGCTGGGGCTCCATATGTTGGAAGGGCAAATCCAACTGGAATATTTCTATTTCTGTGAGAGTAATTCAATAGCATTTTCAGGACGGCAGTGGACCACTTTGGTCAACTCATTAACAAGTGGTCAACTGTTTCCTCAGGGGAATGGTGCCATATGGGGTCTCAGCTTTGTTTTCTGTTACTGGCATGTGGAACATCAGAGCTGGCAGAGGCAAGGTCAACTCTGGTAAATAGACATCTGTGCTAATGGGTCCAAACATAAATTCTTTCATTGCTACCATGGTCATTTCATTCATGTTTCTATTATGCCAGCTTTGGGTAGCTGCTGACAAAAGCTAAGTAATATCAATTGGCTGAGTCATTTTGCCTATTTGATTGTTTATTGCCTCTTCCAAGGTGAATCCTTTTTGGTAGCATATATGTTATATGAAAATTGTACACTTTGTGCCCGCTGCTATTTCTCTGTCCACATGCCTCTATCTTAGATTTCCTTTTCTTTGATCTTCCCATTTTTTTCCTACATATATTATAACCTTGGACCACTTTACTTTCCACACAAAATAGGTGCCAGGTGTACTTTTAAACCAATGCCCATTAGGATTTTCTATCTGCACTGTCTTGCCAGGCCATTCCTGTGTGAGACAGCTATTTTTGGCTTGCCACCATACACTGAGCTAACCCAAATATAAATCAAGTTCATAATTTTCCCTCTTTATTTATCTTGTTATACAGGATACCCTTGAAACAATTAGAGCAAGCTGCAGGAGGGATACAGTAGTGGTGAGTGACATGGGGATCTGGGCTATCTGCTCATGGTGATTGCATGTGCTTTTGGTACTGCTTGTGCTTCGTCGTGAATGTGTCATTTCTATATTACTATGTATTCCTGCTGAGTTGACCAAGTTTTATGACTTTGAGGATGCCAGAAGGATCCAGATTTATGGGCATTTCTGGATGCATGGGCTCTTGGTATTCTATGTTCAAGCCCTCCATTTATACCGAAGCTCAGAAACATGCCAACAGCTATTTATCAAACAGTGGGTAATTCTTTGCTGCAGATGGTATATCCTTGTTTTAGTAACACTGGATCTTCTGTTGTGAATGTATATGGTTGTCTATTCATGTGAGGGCACACTGTGTCTGACATTCTTTCTTGTTAGGGTTATAAAATAATTCATTTCCAAATCAGTAGTTGAATATCACATAAATGCTCTAGCAGTGACACCATGACCAGCATGAAGATGATGATTGAGACTATCACTTGGTTGAGATTGAGGTAGTCTGTAGTCTTTTTCTGGCTTCAATCTGGTATCTGCAGGGGTCAGCTGAGGAATATAAGGAAGCAATGATAGGAACCACCACCTTGCATCCTTTATATTTTTAATTCTGATAGTAGTTGTTGCCACACCTCCCCCACCATGAAATATGATACTGTTCATGATTTACTGTCTTGGTTAGACAGTTGGGAGGGGGTAGTTTCAGAAGCTTCCAGTTGGCATATGGGGGAACAGCTATGATTGTGGAAAAGACCAAAGACCAAGTGAGGGTTACTTCAAGTGCCAAGTATACAATTCCAATTACACAGTAGGTAACTGGAGAAATGGTCACTGAGTGTGTTGAGGGATCCAGTGGATTCACCATAAGCTGAACTTTTGTCAGGACTTCACTTATTACCTATCCTCTTTATTCCCTCATTCTAAATGGGGGCCATGACAGCGCTTCAGGTCTCTGAGTATCAAAGACTATCTGAAGGCCATAGGACACTCAAGGCCTGAGTTGTCAGAGTGTTTTCTTCTCCCCAGTGTGCAGTTATGTGAGTAAACAGCATTGTTCTATTTTGGAAAAGACCGGGGGAATAATTTTAGTATATATTTGTTTTGATGTTTCAGGGTCCTTTGTCCTGGTGATCTGGCTGTCATTTTAGTTACCAAGTTACAGGTTTGTTTGAAAACTGGCTTAAGTCTGAAAACTGGGCAAGGGATTTTAATTTTTTATTTGGTGATAATTTTAGCTTTCCAGTCTTTCATTACTTCTTTCTTTTCGTTTTTTATTTTCACTCATTGTTCTCACTGGTTTCACACCCATTTTTCCCATAGGGAACCGTGTTCTATTAACTATCTCAACCACTTTATGGGTCAAGCCTCCTTGGCTGTTACCATAAGTGTATTAGTTTATTGTCACACTGCTAATAAAGACATACCAGAGATTCAGTAATTTATAAAGGAAAGAATTTAACTGACTCACACAAGCATGGCTGGTGAGGCCTCAGGAAACTTACAATCATGGTGGAAGAAGAAGCAAACATGTCCTCCTTCACATGGGGGCAACAACAAGAACTGCTGAGAAAAATGGGGAAAAACCCTTATAAAACCAGCAGGAGAGCTCACTTACTATTATGAGAGCAGCAGCATGGAGGTAACTGACCCCATGATTCAGTTACCTCCCACAACATTGTGGGGATTATGGGAACTACAATTCAAGTTGAATTTGGGTGGGGGTACATCCGAAACATATCAGTGAAGTTACTTACTGTTGTGGTAATTGAGATGCCCTGGTTTCTGGAAGTTAAGTGTGCTGCCAACTAGCCTGTATTGCTTTGGGGCTCCTTACTCATATTACTGTCAATAAGCCAGGCTCTACAGCAACCTCTCCTACTGTCAACCCTGGCTGAACTTTTTTTAAGCCATGCTGCTTTCTCCTTACTAACACATTGCTGATGACCTTTGTGAATAGTGTAACCTTTCAGCCTTCTCATGCACTTTAATTTTTGGTGGGCCTTTTGATCTCATATAATATGTTAATTCCAGTAATATGCACCTTCCTGAGGCTTCTACTTATTTTTCTAAACTTTATTTTTTTATTGTTGTAAGAACACTTAACATTTACCCTCTTAACAAATGTTTAAGTTCACATTATAGTATTGTTAACTATAAACACAGTTTTGTATACCATATCTCAGCCACTTTCTTCTTTTCTCTACAATCTGTATAGAAACCCAGACATCATAACTTCACTCAGCTTGGATCATCATTTTCTCCAGACTTCTAGGGGTCACTCTAGTAGTGACTTACACTATCCGCTAGAGTTCTTGTCAAGGTGAGATGTAATATCCTGAGATAGTGCTCCCTGAGTCAATCTAGTCTTATGTTTCAGCCCTTCTGGTCACTCATTCTTAAAGTCCAGGTCCACTTTTACCTCCTTGGATATTATCAGAATGTTTTTGCCGCTTCTTAGGAATACCATTTCTTTCCTCTGCACATCTCTGGATGTGTTACTATACCCTAAGTTATTGATCTGGCACCTAGAAGGGAGGTGATAGTAAATCCTGAGAGGGGTGTCTGTTTCCTTCTGAGTAACAGGTCTCTAAAGTGTCTTTACAAACAAAAAGATTACTAACTCTTAATACGGAAAAGAGGCAGCTCTCCAAGTTCTAAGCATTCAGAGCAGTCTGGTCTGTCAAAACCTTCAGGTAAAACCACCTAGCTGTCCTCATCCTGTGTCTCAGGCTTTCCCAACAGAGCTGCTTCTTGGCTGAAGATTAAGTTTTGAAGTTCTGTGACTTCAATATTGAATCCAGAATTTGATCTTCATCAGCTTTGGCTCTTCCATTGTATGAGATAAGGCATCTTTTAGATCTAAAAAAGATTCTTTCTGGTTCTCACACTTATTTTTCAATGTTCTCATTTTATAAAATTACACCTTTTAAGGGTATCAATGCAAGTGAATAATGAGCTAATTTCTTTCTTTCTTTTTGAGACAGAGTCTTGTTCTGTTGCCCAAGCTGGTGTATAGTGGTACGATCTCAGCTGACTAACCCCTGCCTCCCAGGTTCAAGCACTTCTCCTGCCTCAGCCTGCCAAGTAGTTGGGATTATAAGCAAGTGCTGGCATGCCCAGCTTAATTTTGTATTCTTAGTAGAGATTGGGTTTCGCCACGTTGGCTGGGCCAGTCACTAACTCCTGACCTCAAGTAATCCACCCGCCTTGGCCTTCCAAAGTGCTGGGAATACAAGCGTGCGTCACTGTGCCCGGCCCAGTAATGAGGTAATTCTATTGTACTAGTATGAATTACTTTATTTCCTCCTACTTTTGAATGCTTAAATTATTGCAACTGCCAGGACATTCTTTTCTACCAGAACGTTCTCTCAAGTCACTACCAGTGAACATTTTAGCATTTGTGCTGCCATCTGGTTCCGGGGATTGTCTGTGCTCCACATATCACTGGAATTTGTGTCTTCATTGTCATCCAGTCAGTGGGTGACCCACTCTCGAAATCACATTTTGTACCTGCCTGGTATCTCAGATCACATCTGACACTGTTGTGTAAGTTGTGTCCCCATGGAGCAGACACTAGGATGGTGTTAAGGAATGCAAAAGGTTTACTGGGGATTAATAGCTGGGTAAGGAAAAAGGAAGCAGGATTGACAGAAGGAGGTCAGACGATAATGCATCTCAGACAAAAATCTCTGCCAGTCAAGCAGGAAGTTTCAGAGTTTCAGAGAAAAGCTTTTCCATTAGAGGTGAAATGGTTACCTCTAATTTTACCACAGTCTTATCCAGTTATTAGTTGGATCCACCATGAGAAAATTATGATAGCTCAAAAATAAAAATGTAAAGAAGTAAATAGCTGGAGGGTATTGGCTAACCCTACTCCTCATAGCTGGGTAACAGATCTTTTCTTGAAAGAGGATCTGAGTTGTGCATCTCTATTCCTGCCACAGCAATTCGGAATGCTATGCATAACCTTTGATTCTAAAGACTGGATAGATTGTGATCATGTAGCTTGCGTCTTGATTTTGGGAAAGAGAACAAACAGCAGTTGTTTTGCATCTGGACTCAGTGTGGCTGTCTATCAAATTCGTCAAGCTCTATAAACAAGGACTTCATTTCTCCTGTTCTGGAAAGGAGGCATGCAATATGGGATGAACTGTAGGAACCTATTTCAAAGCCAAGAGCAGCTGATCAGTGTCTATTTTAAGAGATTATTGTCTAAACATATTTATAGAGTAGATTTTTTTCCATTGAACTGTGGATGCCACCTAATAGCGTTTTGTTTTAGGAAACCTACCTCTGAAATAGAAACATTTGAGTATTATTCTTAAAGACCTGAACCATAATAAAACAAAACAGAAACCCCCAACTTTGTCTTTAATATAGGGATAGATATATCTTTATACTCTGTTTTTCAGGGAATTATTTTCTGTCTCCGTAAAGGCTAACACCACTTTTTAAGAACAATAAAATCCTTCTCGGAGAAGAATGTTCTCAATCAAGCTGTTGCTTAAGAGAAGCATCTAAGACCAAGAACATGCAGGAAGAACGCTTGGGCAAGATCTTCACATTAATATGTGAGGAAGGACCTTACCAGGACTGAATTGAAAATGCTCAATCTGTGTTGAACCAACTTTGAGAAATTAAATGGAAGAATAATTAGAGAATCACTTCCTTACACCACTCCCTTTTATCTCTCAGCTACCACACACCTATCTCATTTAGGGTTTGGGTTTTGCCCTCAAATCATTTCCCTATCACAGTCACCATTAAGATTATCCTATCCCAGTGACGAAAGCAGAAGCCTGTACAAGTCAGAGAGGAGCAGTGGTAGGAGAATAGTCCCAGTGAATCTAGGTGCACATTATGGACAGTTAAGGGTGGGGGCTAGAGTGTGCAAAGCACAGATGTGCTTAGTTGGTGAATTTCCTTCCAAGTCTCATTGTAGGGACAAACAAGACAGAACTGGGTATAATTGATATGGGTCTCAGGTGCCTCCTGAGATTATTGTGGTGCTGACTGTCTCTCAGAACCGTTTCTTCCACCTCAGTTGCTGCTGAGCCTGACCCCGCTCAGGTGTGATTTCTGCCTGCACATTTTCCTAACAGATCCTGCCTCATGAACAACCTTCTGTGACTTGTCCTGAAGTAGCAGCAACATGATAATGATTCACCTCCTTTCAGGCCTCATTTCACTTTCTTCTTTCCCCTGAGGCCATGGATTTGTGTCTCCCAAATACCTTGTCAGGTTCTGTTTTTGTAGAAATCCCAAGCTAAGCCAGCAAAATTGATCCAATATAGTTTTCATCACTCAGATATTGAAGAAGGACAATACAAACATCCAAGCAGTTAACGAGAATATTTCAGGTCATCAGTTGTGATGCTCAGATCATGACTCCCAACTGAGAAGACCCAAATGAGTATATAATTTGAGGATTGTTACAGAGGGATAATCAATAGTAAAAGAAGGTAGGCATTAGAAATCTGTATTTGCTGGTACCTTGGACATTTTATCCCAGTGTGGTGGGATCTCCAAAGTACCAACCCTGTGAAATATTTTCAGCCTCACATATGTGGATTGTATTCTAATTTTTGGTGGGGGTGCCAGGTCATGAGGTGTATGAACCAGACTACAGTCTTGGCCCAAATTCCCCACTTTAGTGGCCAGCCTCCAAGACAGCCCCAGTGACCCTGCCCTCTGGTGTTCACTCCTGTGTGTAGTTAGTGACCTTCCACATTGCACCAGCGTTGGTCTTTGTGATAACTGGATATGGCCAAGAGTGATGGTATGTCACTTCCAAAATTAGGTTATACAATATACTGTGGTTTCATCTTTATTTCTCTCTCTTCCTTTCCTCTCCTAATCCCCTTTCTTAGGTCACTTACTTTGGGAAAGCAAGCTACCATTTAGTGAGTAGCATTATGGAAAGGTCCAAACAGAACATTCTTGCCAACAGCCAAGTTAGTGAGCTTGGATGCGAATCCTTCTGTCTCAGTCAAGCCTCCAAATCACTGTAGCTCTGGTGCAGCTTGACTACAGTCTTAGAGAAGATCCAGAGCCAGAACCAACCCACATAATGACTTCTGGATTTATGACCCTCAGAGATAATACATTTTTATTATTTTAAAATGCTAAGTTTTAAACAAAGCTGCTAAGTTTTGGAGAAATTTGTTATGCAGCGATAGATAATTAGTACACTGCTTGACCCAACAAGCAGATGGCTCTACTCTCCCTTTATATTTTGAAATTATGCTTTTGCTATTGCAAAGGCTTTCCTTTTGGAACTCATTCTGCCAGCTATCCCTCTGCCAAGAATTCCAGATAAATAAGCCAGCTGTAGGAAAATTTTCTCACAGTGGCTGAGAAGCTTCCAAACACCTTTGAAGAAACAACTGTTAAATCCATTTGCAGTTTGCTTTTTTGCCAAGTCCTTATAATCCATTCCTGAGTCTGTGGCTTGTGGATACCAAATGAAGGCAGGCATTCATTATCTTCTCCTCTTTCCTGCAGAATCTGAACAAAAGCTTGTGATAGGAATTGTGACTTCAGTGCAGTCACCATTCACCATTATTGATTATTAATCTTTCTCGCTCATTTCTGGTAGCTTGGATAGCTCTGAGGATGTGGGTCAGTATAAAAAGACAGAAAATTGCCTCTGCCATAGATCCAGGTATAAACATTGAAGATGAAGATGATCCTGAAGTTATAGGTTAACTCTACATGAATTATGGCATTTGTTTTCTATTGCTGCACAACCAAGTAACAAACTTACAGGCCTAAAGCAACACAAATTTATTATCTTGTAGTTTCTGTAGGTTAGGGGTCTGCCAGAGGTTATGTGGGTCTTCTGCTCAGGGTCAGACCAGGCTGAAATCAAGGTGTTGGCTAGGGCTATGATCTCATCTGAGGCGTGGCGTCCTCTTCTAGGATCAGTGGTTGATGGCAGAATTCAGTTCCTTGTGATTGAGACCTGAAGGCCTTCATTTCTAGAGGCTATTCGTGCTTCCCTACCATGTGGCCCTTTCTGCACCATGGAAATTTGCTGTTTCATAGCCAGGAAGAGAGCATCTCTCTTGCTTTGATTCTCTCTGATTCTTCTACATCTGATCTTTAGAACTTTTTGTAAAAAGTTCTCACCTGATTAGGACAAGCATACCCAAGATAGTCTGCCTTTCAGTTAACTCAACATCGACTTATTACAAACCTTAATTACATCTGTTAAAATCCATTCATCTATATCATGTAATTTAATATAATGATGGGAGTGAAATCTCATATTCACAAATTCTGCCCACAATCCAGGAGTGGGGATTTTACAGGGTATGTACTTCAGGGAGTGGGAATCTTGGGGGCCATCTTGAAATTCTGCTTATTACAGTGTTTCTGCCAATATCTTCATGTAAGAGTAACTGCTGGGCTGCTATTAGGTTCTGTCTCTGATGTTAATAATAGTTTATTCTTTAGCTAATAAAAGTTAATACATTTCTAAGGTGGCCATAGTATCCCATAAGGCCAATATTGTGGAAATATGTAATATGTGGGGAAGTAGGTAATGACCATTATGAGAAACTTTGTGTTGTTGTGCAAGGTGAAAGGTTATGGATTCAATAATGAGTGTGTATTCATTTCTAAGGATTTCAAACATTAATATCCACTTGCTGAAAGCATTGATTACCCTCCTGGGGCTTACTCTCATAAGAATTTTATGAAAGAATTACTCTCATAAGAATTTTCAGAAGGAACATCTAATCAAAAATAACAAGAAAAAACTCCTTAATTAATATTATCTCCGAATAGGATGCTACATTATGGAGTATGCATGAGCCTAACTAAATGTACTCACATAGTTTAAAGTCCAGGCAGAAATTCTGATGATGAAACCTAGCCCACTTTTTTTATGATAAAATTCAACAGGAACAACGAATGTTACTGTTAATGTCACTGTGAAAATAGAATTTATCTCTTGTATTTGAATTTTTTCATGGTGCTATGTTGAATTATTATAGATGTGAACAAATGAGATAAGATTCCCAAGGTAGTAATTCAGTCAATATGTTTAAAATGGCAATATTGCCTAGAATGGAAGAACCTCACTGGTGGTAGCTCAGATTAGCCATAGCAGCAGAAGAGTGGCAATTATTATCTCAAGTATAGGGAGTAATGCTTTATGAAATGGCGGAGTTCTAGGTGAAACTGAGTGGAGGAATTCTAGATTTCACATTTAGGTTATTCTAAAGACTTGAGAATGCATGTGGACATGGGTGATCAGTGGTAATCTGACATAACCTACACTACTTCATGATCCTTGGCTGCTCTTGACTGAAGGTCAGAGAAAGTTACCTATAATGGTTAATACCCACATTAGTAATAGAAATTGCTTGATTTTTAGACATGTTTGAGGTATAATAGCAAAGGATATTGTATTCAGGGATGGTTGTATTATGCAGTTTGACTCTACTTTGATGTTTGACTACTGAACAATTTTTTGGGACCTGTTGTGTTGCTGCAACTGGATTCTTTTTAAAAAATTCATCTTTTATTTTAGATATGGGGGTGCATGTGCATGTTTGTTATATGGGTATATTGCATGATGCTGAGGTTTGAGGTTTAAATCCTGTCGCAGAGGTATTGAGCATAGCACCCAATAGGTAGCTTTTCCATGTGTGAGCCCCTTCTTTCCTCTCCCTGTTCATAGTCTGCAGTGCCTATTATTCCCATGTTTATGTCCATGTATGCTCAGTGTTCATCTCCTCCTTATAAGAGAGAACATGCAGCATTTGGTTTTCTGTTCCTTTGTTAATTCACTTAAGGTAATGGCATCCAGCTGCATCCATGTTGCTGCAAAGGACATGATTCTGTCTTTTTTTTATGGCTGCATAGTATTCTATGGTATGTATATACTACATTTTCTTTACTCAATCCACTCTACTACAGATAGTCACGTAGGCTGATTTAATGTCTTTGCTATTATACATAGCATGGTGATGAACATATGAGTACATGTGTCTTTTTGGTAGAATGATTTATTCTTCTTTGAGTATATACCCAGTAATGGGATTGCTCAGTCAAATTGGAGCTCTGTTTTAAGTTCTTTGAGAAATCTCCAAGTTGCTTTCCACAGTGGCTGAACTAATTTACATTTCCACCAACAGTGTAAGTGTTGCTTTTTCTCTGCAGTCTCACAAGCATCTGTTATTTTTTTTTCTTAACTTTTTTTAACAATTGCCATTTTGACTGGTGTGGGATAGTATCTCATTGTAGTTTTAATTTGCATTCTCCTAATGATAAGTGATATTGAGCATGTTTTTCAGAAGTTTGTTGGCTGCTTATATGTCTTTTGAGAAGTGCCTGTTCATATCCTTTGCCCAATTTTTAATGGGATTATTTGTTTTGTGCTGAAGTTTCTTACAGATTCTGGATATTAGATCTCTGTGAGATGCATAGGTGTATGAATATTTTCTCCCATTTTGTAGGTTGTTTGTTTTTTCTGTTGACAGTTTGTTTTGCTGTGCAAAAGTTCATGAGTTTAAATAGATCTCACTTGTCAATTTTTGTTTTTATTGCAATTGATTTTGGGGACCTAGCCAAAAATCCTTTGCCAAAGCCAATGTCAAGAAGGCTATTTCCTAGGTTTTCTTCTAGCATATTTATAGTTTGAGATCTTACATTTAAATCTTTAATCCATCTTGAGTTAATGTTTGTATATGGTGAAAGGAAAGGTAAGAATCCGGTTTCATTCTTCTGCATATGGATGGCTAATTATCCCAGCATCATTTATTGAATAAAGAATCCTTGCCCTATTGCTTGCTTTTGTCAACCTTGTCAAAGATCAGAGGATTGTAGGTGTGTGAGTTTGTCTCAGTTTTCTATTCTGTTCCATTGGTCTATATGTCTGAGTTTGTAAAGAAAAAAAAAAAAAAAAAAAAAAAGTACCATACTGCTTTGTTTACTGTAGCTTTATAATCTAGTTTGAAGTGGGGTAGTGTGATGCCTTCTACTGTGTTCTTTTTGGTCAGGATTGCCTTGACTATTCAGCCTCTTTTCCGGTCCCATATAGATTTTAAAATAGTTATTTTCTAATTCTGTGAAGAATGATGATGGTACTTTTATAGAAATAGTGTTGAATCTGTACATTCCTTTGGTCAAGAGGGCAATTTAACAATATTGATTATTCTATCCATGAGCATGGAATGCTTTGCCATTTATTTGTGTTGTCTCTGATTTCTTTCAGCAGTATTTTATAGTTATCCTTGTGGAGATAGTTCACTTCCATGGTTATATGAATTCCTAGGTATGTCATTTCTGTGTGTGTGGCTATTGTAAATGGGATTATGTCCTTGATTTGACTTACAGCTTGGATGTTACTAGTGTATAGAAATGCTACTAATTGTGTACATTGATGTTGAATTCTGAAATTTTATTAAATTTATCAGTTCTATTTATTATACTTTAAGTTCTGGGGTACATGTGCAGATCATGCAGGTTTGTTACATAGGTATACATGTGCCATGGTAGTGGTTTGTTGCATCCATCATCCCATCATCTACGTTAAGTATTTCTCCTAATGTTATCCCTCCCCAATCCTCCCACCCTCTGTTATTCTTCTCCTAGCCCCTCATCCCCCAGGTCCCAGTGTGTGATTCCCCTCCCTGTGTCCATGTGTTCTTGTTTAACATCCACTTATGAGTAAGAACACGTGGTGTTTAATTTTCTGTTCTCGTATCAGTTTGCTGAGAATGATGGTTTACAGTTTCATCTATGTCCATGCAAAGGATATGCACTCATCATTTTTTTATGGCTGCATAGTATTCCATGGTGTATATGTGCCACATTTTCTTTATCCTGTCTATCATTGTTGGGCATTTGGGTTGGTTCCAAGTCTTTGCTATTGTGAATAGTGCTGCAATAAACATGTGTACATGTGTCTTTATAACAGAATGATTTATAATCCTTTTGGTATATACCCAGTAATGGGATTGCTGAGTCAAATGATATTGCTATTTCTAGATCCTTCAGGAATTGCCACACTGTCTTCCACAATGATTGAATTAATTTACACTCCCAGCAAGAGTGTAAAAACTTTCCTTTTTCTCCACATCCTCTCCAGCATCTGTTGTCTCCAGATTTTTTAATGATCACCATTCTAACTGGCATGAGATGGTATTTAAATGTAGTTTTAAATTGGTTCTAATTGGCATGAGATGGTATCTCAATATGGTTTTGATTTGCATTTCTCTAATGACCAGTGATGTTGAGCTTTTCTTCATGTTTGCTGGCTGCATAAATGTCTTCTTTTGAAAAGTGTTTGTTCATATCCTTTGCCCACTTTCGATGGGTTTTTTTTTTTCTTGTAAATTTAAGTTCTCCATAGATTCTGGATATTAGCCCTTTGTCTGATGAGTAGATTGCATAATTTTTTTCCCATTCTGTTGGTTGTCAGTCTACTCTATTGATAGTTTGTTTTGCTGTGCAGAAGCTCTTAAGTTCAATTAGATCCCACTTGTCTATCTTCAGCAAAGTCTTAGGATACAAAATCAGTGTGCAAAAATTGCAAGTATTCCTATACACCAATAATAGACAAACAGCCAAATCATGAGTGAACTCCCATTCACAATTGCTACAAAGAGAATAAAATACCTAGGAATACAACTAACAAGGGATGTGAAGGACCTCTTCAAGGAGAACTACAAACCACTGCTCAAGGAAATAAGAGAGGACACAAATAGATGGAAACACGTTCCATGCTCATGGTTAGGAAGAATCAATATCATGAAAATGGCCATACTACCAAAAGTAATATATAGATATGATGCTATCCTCATCAAGCTACCAATGACTTTCTTCACAGAATTGGAAAATCTACCTTCCACTTCATATGGAACCAAAAAAATGTACACATAGCCAAGACAATCATAAGCAAACAAAACAAAACAAAACAACAACAAAAAAAACGAAACCTGGAGGCATCATGCGACCTGACTTCAAACTGTATTACAAGGCTACTACAATCGAAACAGCATGGTACTCATACCAAAACAGGGATACAGACCAATGGAACAGAACAGAGGCCTCAGAAGGAATGCCACACAACTGCAACTGTCTGATCTTTGACAAACCTGACAAAAACAAGCAACAGGGAAAGGAGTCCCTATTTAATAAATGGTGGTGGGAAATTTGGCTAGGCATGTACAGAAAGCTGAAACTGGATCCATTCCTTACCACTTATGTAAAAATTAACTCTAGATGAATTAAAGATTTAAACATGAGGCCTGACACCATAAAAATCCTAGAAGAAAACTTAGGCAATACCATCCAGGACATAGGCAGGGGCAAGGACTTCATGACTAAAACACTAGAAGCAATTTTTAAGTTCTTTAAGAGCTTCTAAATATAGAATCATATTGTTAGTGAAAAGAAATAGTTTGACTTTTTCTATTTGGATGACTTTTATTTCTTTCTTTTGCTTGATGGCTCTTGATAGGAGTTTCAGTACTATGTAGAATAGGAGTGGTAAGAGTGGTCATCCTTGTCTTTTTCCAGTTCTCAAAAGAATGGTCTAGGTTTTGCGCATTTAGTATAAGGTTGGCCATGGGTTTGTCACAGATGCCTCTTATTTTGAGGTATATTCCTTTGATACCTAGTCTATGAGAGTTTTAATCATGAAGGTATGTTGGATCTTGTCAAAAGCCTTTTCTTCATCTATTAAAATGATTGTATAATTTTTGCTTTTACTTCTGTTTATGTGTTGAATCATATTTATTTGTGTATTTGAACTAGACTTGCATCCTAGAAATAAAGCCTACTTGATCATCCTGTATTAACTTTTTGACATGCTGGTGGCTTTGGTTTGCTAGTATTTTGTTGAGGATTTTTCTGTGTATGTTCATCAGGAATATTGGCCTTAAGTTGTCTTTTCTCATTGTGTTTCTGCCAAATTTCTGTATCAGGCTGATGCTGGCTTTGTAAAATGTGTTAGAAAGGAGGGCTTCCTTATCAATTTTTGGAATAGTTTCAGTAGGACTGATACCAGTTCTTTTTTGTATATGTGGTAGAATTTGACTGTGGATCCATTTGGTCCAGAACTTTTTTTGGTTGGTAGGTTTTTAATTTTTTATTACTGATTCAATTTCAGAACTTGATATTGGCCTATTCAGGGTTTCAGTCCCTTCCAGATTAAATCTTGGGAGATTGTGTTTTTCCAGGAATTCATTAATTTCCTCTAGGTTTTCTGATTTATTTGCATAGAATTTGTTCATCGTATTCTCTAAGGATCTTTGTATTTTTGTGGGATCGGTTATAATGTCTTTGTGTTTTCTGATTGTACTTATTTGGATCTTCTTTTTGTTCTTGATTAATCTAGCTAGGGATCTATGAATCTTGTTTATGTATTGGAATAATAAACTCTTGGTTTTATTGATCTTTTGTATACATTTTTGCATTTCAATTTTGTTCACTTCTCTAGTTTTATTCTGCTAGCTTTTGAGTTTTTTTTTCATAGTTCCTTTAGATGCAAAGTCAGATTGTTAATTTGAGA
This sequence comes from Plecturocebus donacophilus, assembly GCA_004027715.1. Lineage (NCBI taxonomy): Eukaryota > Metazoa > Chordata > Mammalia > Primates > Pitheciidae > Plecturocebus > Plecturocebus donacophilus. Next base: position 85,417 of record PVKP010003598.1, on the reverse strand, counting down.
TATGTCTTCTTGATAAAGGTATTTAGCACTGTACATTTCCTCTTAATACTGCTTTAGCTGCATCCCAGAGAGTTTCTAAGTTGTATTCCTATATTTATCTAATTTTTCTTAAATTTCTGCCTTGTAATGTTCACCCAGGAACTATTCAGGAGAAAGTTGTTTAATTTCCATGCTTTTGTGTAGTTTGAAGAGATCTTCCTGTTACTGATTTCTATTTTTATTAAATTATGTCTGAGAGGGTGCACTGTACAATTTCAGTTGTTTAAAAAAATTTTTGAGACTTCTTTTTTATGACTGAGCATGTGGTTAATCTTAGACTATGTTCTGTATACAGATGAGAAGAATGTACATACTGCATATGTTGGGTGGAGTGTTCTATAGATGTCTATTAGGTTCAGTTGGTCAAGGGTTGAGTTTAAGTCCAGAGCTTCTTTGTTAGTTTTCTGCCTTGATGATCTGTCTGTTGCTGTCACTGTGAGTGTTGAAGTTTCTGACTATTAATATATGGTTGTCTAAGTCTTTCTGTATGCCAAGAAGAATTGGTTCAATGAATCTAGGTGCTTCAGTGTTGGGTGCATATATATGTAGCACAGTTAAGTACTTTTGTTGGATTGTCCTCTTTATCGCTATGGGATGCCCTGCTTAATTTTTATTGCTTTAATGTCTATTGTATCTGACAGAAGAATGGTGACTTGTCTTTTTGTTTATCATTTGCATGATAGATCTTTCTCCACTCCTTAATTTGAGCCAATTGGTGTCATTACCTGTGAGATGGGTCTCTTGGAGACAGTGTATAGTTGGATCTTGTCTTTTTATCCATCTTGGCACTCTTTGTCTTTTAAGTGGAGCATTTAACTCATTTACATTCAGGATTAGTATTGATACATGTGATTTTGACCTGTCATTGTGTTGTTAGCACACAACACACAATTATGTTGTGTTATGTAGATGTGATTGGGTGGTTGCTTTATAGTGACTTTGGGCTGTATGCTTAAGTATGTTTCTGTGGTAGTAGATGGTCTTTCCATTCCATGTTTAGCACTCCCTTCAGTACCTCTTCTAAGGCTTGTCTAGTTGAGATGAATTCCCTCAGAATTTCCTTGTCTGAGAAGGATTTTATTTCTCTTGTACTTACAAAGCTTTGTTTGGCAGGTTACAAATTCTTGATTGAAATTTCTTTCTTTTAAGGCTGATCCCAGGTCACTGAGAACATAATCAGGTGGAGCAAAGCACCCAGGTTGGGCAGTGGAGGCTGTATTGTGCACATGTTTTTGCATAGTGGCCAGGTAGGGGCCCTGGGAGGTGCTGGTGGGCAGGAGGACCTGCAAAACAGATATGCCCCAGTCCTTTGGAGGGACTGCCTATGCTTTCTCCTGGCTCAGTGATCAGCTGGGGTTAGAGCTGCTTGGAGGGAGATGGGGAGCCCTGAGGAATGGATTCCTGTGACCATGCTCAATGTAACTGCACTGTGCACAAAGGCCCTGGTTCTGCACTGGCTGATGTCTCATTTCTGTCTACTGTCTGGGCAGATTCCCCTGTAAGCTCAGACATCCATGGCAGATCTAGGACTTCCTGTAGCCAAGATCCTAAAGGTTCCTAATGAGCGTGGGCAGTTACACAGTTTTTTCACTCATCCACTCCCAGGAGCTATTTGGTGCTGGGAACTAGCCCTGGTATTTGACTTCTCCATGCAGGATTCCCAGGCTTCTATCTCCCCAGCCTCGGCGTCTGTATCATGTATCATCTACTCTTGGTCTTTGTGTTTTCTTCCTAAAGATCTGTCCAAATTATATTGGTTTACTCAAAACCTTGGTCTCTCTCAGGGTGGGTGATGCTTCCTAGTTGTGTCTTGTTGTCTATTTTATCCTTTGATTGCTGACAATTTTTAAAGACTTCTTGTTTTAGAGCAGTTTTGGGTTCACAAACAAATGGAGAGGTAGGTAAACCGACCATATTCTCTGTTCTCCTACATGCATTAGTATGCATTTAAGTTTCTTCTGTGTTTCTTTATGGCTTGATAGCTCACTTCTTTTTAGTGCTGAATAATAATTCCATTGTCTGAATATATCATGGTTTATCCATTCATGTACTAAAGGACATTTTGGTTGCTTCCAAGTTCTGCAGTTATGTATAAAGCTTCTATAAACATCCATGTACAGGTTTTGGTGTGGCATAAGTTTTCAACTCATTTGGTAAATACTAAGGAGTGCCACTGCTAGATTGTATCATAAGAATATGTTTAGTTTTGTAAGAAACCATCAAACTGTCTTCCAAAGTGGCTGTACCCTGTTGCATTTCCACTGGCCATGAATGAGAGTTTGTTTTGCTCCACATCCTGTTCAGGATTTGCCGTTGTCAAAGTTTTGGATTTTGGCCATTCTAAAAGATATGTGGTGGTATCTTACTGTTGTTTTAATTTTCATTTCCCTGATAGTATAGGATGTGGAACATCTTTACAGTTGTTTACTTTATACCTATCTTCTTTGGTGAAGTGTCTGTTAAGTTCTTTGGCCTATTTTTTAATTGGGTTGTTTGTTTTCCATTGCTGACATTTAAGAGAACATAATGCAAAAATTGTCAATAAAATACTGGCAAACCATTGCAACAGCACATCAAAAAGCTCATCCATCACGATAAAGTAGGCTTCATCCTGGGAATGCAAGGCTGGTTCGACATACACAAGTCTATAAATGTAATCCACCACATAAGCAGAACCAAAGACAAAAACCACATAATTATCTCAGTAGATGCAGAGAAGGCCTTTAACAAAATCCAATAGCCCTTTATGCTAAAAACTCTCAAAAAAACTAGGTATTGATGGAACGTATCTCAAAATAATAAAAGCTATTTACAACAAACCAACAGCCAGTATCATACTGAATGGCCAAAAACTGGAAGCATTCCTTTTGAAATCTGGCACTAGACAAGGATGCCCTCTCTCACAACTCCTATTCAGTATAGTATTGGAAGTTTTAGCCAGAGCAATCAGGCAAGAAAAAGAAAGCAAGCATATTCAGTTATGAAAGGAGGAAGTCAAATCATCTCTATTTGCAGATGACATGATTGTATATGTAGAAGACCCCAGTGTCTCAGCCCAAAATCTCCTTAAACTGATAAGCAACTTCAACAAAGACTCAGGATAGAACATTAATGTGCAGAAATTACAAGCATTGCTATACACCAATAACAGACAAAGAAGACCAAATCAAAAGCAAACTCTCATTCACAGTTGCTACAAAGAGAATAAAATACCTAGGAATACAACTAAGAAAGGATGTAAAGGACCTCTTCAAGGAGAACTAAAATCCACTGCTCAAGGAAATAAGACAGGACACAAACAAATGGAAAACCATTCCATGCTCGTGGTTAGGTAAAATCAATATCATGAAAATGGCCTACTGCCCAAAGTAGTTTATAGATTCAATGCTATCCCCATCAAGCTACCACTGATGTTCTTCACAGAATTGGAAACAAAACAAAACAAAACAAAACACTTTAAACTTCATACAGAACCAAAAGAGAGCCCGCATAGCCAAGACAATCCTAAGCAAAAAGAACAAAGTTGGACACATCACACTATCTGACTTCAAACTATACTGCAAGGCTACAGTAATTAAAACAGCATGGTACTGGAAATGAAACAGATATAGATCAATGGAATAGAACAGAGGCCTTGGAGGCAACAGCATACATCTACAACCACCTGATCTTTGACAAACCTGACAAAAACAAGCAATGGGGAAAGGATTTCTTGTTTCATAAATGGTGTTGGGAAAACTGGCTAGCCATGTGCAGAAAGCAGAAACTGGACCCCTTCCTGACACCTTACACTAAAATTAACTCCAGATGGATTAAAGACTTAAACATAAGACCTAACACCATGAAAACCCTGGAAGAAAACATAGGGAAAACATTCAGGACATATGCATAGGCAAGGACTTCATGACTAAAACACCAAAAGCATTGGCAACAAAAGCCAAAATAGACAAATGGGATCTAATTAAATTCCAGAGCTTCTGCACAGCAAAAGAAACAGTCATTAGGGTAAACCAGCAACCAACACAATGGGCAAAAAATTTTTGTAATCTACCCATCTGACAAAGGGCTGATATCCAGAACCTACAAAGTACTATAACAGATTTACAAGAAAAAAACAAACCCATTCAAAAGTGGGCAAAGGATATAAACAGACACTTTTCAAAAGAAGACATAAATGAGGCCAACAAACATATGAAAAAATGCTCATCATCACTGGTCATTAGAGACATGCAAATCAAAACCACATTGAGATACCATCTCATGCCAGTTAAAATGGTGATCATTAAACAATCTGGAGTCAACAGATGCTGGAGTCAATGTGGAGAAATAGGAAAACTTTTACACTGTTGGTGGGAGTGTAAACTAGTTCAACTATTGTGGAAGACAGTGTGGCGATTCCTCAAGGACCTAGAAATAGAAATTCCATTTGACCCAGCAATCCCATTACTGGATATACACCCAGAGGATTAGAAATCATTCTATTATGAGGATACATGCACACGTATGTTCATCATGGCAGTGTTTACAATAGCAAAGACCTGGAACCAACCCAAATGCCCATCAACGATAGACTGGACAAGGAAAATGTGGCATAAAAACACCATGGAATACTGTGCAGCCATGAAAAATGATGAATTAGTGTCCTTTGTAGGTACATGAATGAATCTGGAAACCATCATTCTCAGCGAACTGACACAAAAACAGAAAATCAAATACTGCATGTTCTCACTCATAGATGGGTGTTGAACAATGAGAACACATGGACACAGGGAGGGGAGCATCACACACTGGGGTCTGTTGCGGGGAACTAGGGGAGGGACAGCAGTGGGTAGGGAGGTTGGGAAAGGATAACATGGGCAGAAATGCCAGATAGAGGTGACGGAGGGATGGAGGCAGCAAACCACCTTGCCATGTATGTACCTATGCCACAATCCTGTATGATCTGCACATGTACCCCAGAACCTAAAGAACAATTTATAAAAAGTGTTATTTGTGTATTTTGGATAACAATTTGTTTTTAATTCAGACATGTCTTTTGCATATAATTTGTCCCACTTTGTGGCTTGTCTTTTTATTCTCTTCACAATGTATTTTACAGAGCAGAAGTTTTAAATTTTAATGAAGCCCAGCTTATCAATTTTTTCTTTAATGAATCATTCCTTTGATGTATCTAAAAAGTCATTGTTAAATCTAAGGTCATCTAAATTTTATCCTAAACTCTTTTAGGAGTTTCATCGTTTTGCATTTTGCCTTTAGACCCGTGATCCACTTTGAATTAATTTTTTTAAAGGGTATAAGGTCTGGGTCTAGGTTCCTTTTTTTAATATATTTATGTGGGAATGTCGAGTTGTTCCACCACCATTTGTTGTAAGACTATGTTGTCTCCATTGTGTTATTTTTATAAGATCAGTTGACTATGTGGATCTAATTTTGAACTTTCTGTTTTGTCCCGTTGACCTATTTGTCTATGCTTTCACCAATATCACACTGTTTTGATTATGTAGCTTCATAGTAAGTCTTGAAGTTAGATGATGTTATTCCTCCAACTTGGTTCTTCTCCAGTGTAGTGTTGGCTATTCTAGGTCTTTTGCTGCTCCATGTAAACTTTAGAAACATTTTGTCAGTATCTAGAGAATAACTTTCTGGGATTTTGATTAGGAGTGCACTGAGTCTATAGCTTAACTTGGAGAGAACTGACATCTTGATAACATTGAATCTTTCTGTCCTTGACCATGGGATATCCCTCCATTTATTTAATTCTTCCATTTTTTTTTAAAAGAATGTATAGCTTTTCTTAAATAGATCTTGTGCATCTTTTGTTAGATTTATACCTAAGTATGCATATTTTATATATTTATAATACAAATGGCATTTTGTTTTTATTTTCAAATTCCTCTGTTTATTGCTGATATATAAGAAAGCAATTGACTTTCATGTGTTAACCTTATATCCTGCAGTCTTGCTATAATCAGTAGTTTCAGGAGGTTTTTGTTGATTCTTTTGTATTTTTGCATAGGTGATCATGCCATCTGCTAAAAAAAGACAGTTACATTTTCTCTTTGCCATTCTATATACCTTTTATTTTGTTTCCTTATCTTGTTGCATGCGCTAGGACTACCAGTACAATGTTGAAAAGGAGTAGCAAGAGGGGATATGTTTACCTTGTTCCTGATCTTAGTGGGAAAGCTTATGGTTTCTCATCATTTAGTATTCATTGTGATAACTGGAGATACTCTTTATCAAAATGAGGAAGTTTCCCTGTGTTCTTAGTTTACTGAGAGTTTTCATCATAAATAGGTGTCATTTTTTCTGACAGCTATTAATTGTGTCAAATACTTTTTATCCACCTATTGATGTGACTGTGATTTTTTTTCTTTAACCTATTGATACAGTGTATTACATCGAAGAAGTAACTTGTTTTTAAATATCTTTAAGGTATTAAAGCAAAGGATACAATATTGAGTGATAGCTTGTATAATGCTGTCTGACTCAATTGTGGTATTTGACTTCTCTAATATTTTTTAAGTCTCTATTCCTTCCCTTCCTGTTTCCTTCTTGACCCAGATCTGGGACAGTCAGTAAGAAAGCTCACATGCTCCCTCCTTTGGTGATGGTAGGATATACAAACCACACATGCACAAGCCTATTCACGGAAATCCACACACCAGCTTTACCCTCTTACCGTCATGAAACCCAAGCCAACCTTCCCTTCCTGCCCTTTCTCAAGCTATTTCCAGATCCATTTTTGGATCCTCTCTGCTTTCTTCAGAAAACCTCATTATGTGACTAATAAGCTTTTTATATCCTCTTAGGTTGTGTGTACGGTTTCACCAGTCTCAGCACATGTTGGTTTTGGTGCTCCATCCTGGCTCTGCAAGGCTACTGTGGCAATTGGTACAGTGAACAAGGTTCGTAGATTAATGATTACCACCACAACCAGGGATGCTGCGTTTTCTAGCTTTGACTTGATAACTGACTGTGGTGCTTGATAGCTAGCAGGTTGTTCAAGTCGTAATATTGTTTGCTGCCTGCCGGCCACCTTGTATCCTGAGTTATGCTGCTTTGTGACACTGAGCTTTACCAAATTTCTCATAGATTAGGCTGACATAAATTTGATGTTTCGATAATTAACATTTAGGGACAGGAATGTGATAATGGGTCCTTTCAAAAGTGGCCTTTTGTATTAGTTTGTTTAGGCTACTATAATAAAATACCACAGACTGGGTGGCTTAAACAGTAGAATTTTATTTTCTCACAGTACTGGACACTTGAAAAATCTAAGACCAGGTTTCCAGCTGGGTGCAGCTTCTGGTAGGGTCTCTATTCCTGAGTTTTAGATGGCTACTTTGTGGCCTGCATGTTTTTTTTTTTTCTTAATGTGTATGGAAAGAGAGGGAAAGTGAGCTCTATGTATCCTCTTAAGGACACCAATCTTCCTGGATTAAGGCCCCACACTGACCCACATTTAACTCTGATTTCCCCCTTATAGGCCATATATCCAAATACAGCTACATTGGAGGTTTAGACTTCAACGTGCATTTTTTTTTTTTTGGTGGGGGCACAATTAAACCTATAGGACCTGGCTTGTGTATCTTGATCTGGATCTGTCTGCGTGTCACAGATGGTATTGCATGTCTTGTTTCCAACATAAGCTGTGACTGATGCTGGACTAAAGAGAATAACTCTTAATCTGTGACCATTGGCCATGTTTTTGAAGCAGGCATTGCCTCTGTTCTGCAGATAACTCAGTGGAAACACTGATGCCCTGTATCATATAGCGCCTATCAGGTAGTCACTCATGTGGAAGAACAGTTACTATGTGGTATACAAAGTTTACACTACTAAAAGTAAATGGCTCACTAAGATCCTATAAAATGTCTTTGTTGCTGCTACTGCTGATGCTTCTGTTAGAACAAAGATCCTTATCCTTAGGGTTATAAGGAAGAAACATCCATGCGACTCCTATAGCACAATTAAGACATTAATTCCAACCTCACTTAAGTCTGGAGTCATTAAACCCTGTAAAGAAACCATTGCTATAAAGGTGGCCTTTAACCACGAAGATAGTAATTTGTGTCTTTTTGGAGGAAAAAACATAACTGTGAAATGGGTGAAGAAGGTACCTCCCCGCTAGCCCCAACAAAATAGAACCACCAACAAAACAGAGCAAAACATGAACACAAAGGAAGGAAAAAGAAGAACTCAGAGGCCTACAGTTTGATCCAATTTGAAATCCAAAATTTACTAGAATCATTTATGTAAAGAAAAGCTACATATTTGCTTTTGCTCCTCTACAACATAGGCTCCTGTATTAGGTTTAACATCTGCTACAGTGAATCCATTTTTAAATGTTTATTTTCTTAATCTATCCTGGGGATCAAATTAGTGTTTTACCTAGAAATCCTAGCACATTTAAACAAGGTATTGCTTGCTTATAATATTAGGATGTTTACTGAACATATAATGGATAACAAACAGGTATGTTTCACATTAACCATCAGAACTATTGCCTTGTCTAAATTCCTCAGTGTCACAGCACTTCTTGCCCTAAAATATCCCACAGTGATCTGAACATTCTGAACCAACAAGTAACAAATTAAGATCAAATGAAATCTTTGCTTGATAAATGATGACCCTGGCTGGGCGCAGTGGCTCACGCCTGTAATCCCAGCACTTTGGGAGGCTGAGGCAAGCAGATCCTGAGGTCAAGAGATGGACACCACCATGGCCAACATGGTGATACCCTGTTTCTACTAAAAATAAAAAAATTAGCTGGGCACAGTGGCGTGCGCCTGTAGTCCCAGCTACTTGGGTCGCTGAAGCAGGAGAATTGTTTGAACCCAGGAGGTGGAGGTTGCAGTGAGCTGAGATGGTGCCACTGCACTCCAGCCTGGCAAGAGAGCAAGACTGTCTCAAAAAAAAAAAAAAAAAAAGTGACCCCACAGGCCTTCTTTTAGTTAAAATGCTTAATATGGTCTAATGTGAATTAAGACAAAGCCTTCAAGGATTGAAACTCAACCTAGAAGATCTCTTTAAAGCTTCTCCATTTAATAATTCAATTAGGCCTGTTCTTAAATTTGGAAAGAATGAATGGTATCTCATGGTATATTACCACAAACTTACTGTTGAAATCACTAATTCCATCCAATCAGCAACTGGTAAATACTTTGCATCTCAGATTTGTCTAATACACTTTGTTCATTGCCTGTTTCAGTAGACTTTCAGATGCAGTTTGCCTTCATCTTTGAGTGGACAAATGTCTGCCATCACATACACTCATTGTAGGCACATCCAACTTCTCCAGGAGCATAGGTACATGCTGTACAACACACCGATGACATCCTCATCTGAGGAAGGACATTGACTACACTCATTCAGGACATACAGACACTGACAGAGGAGCTCACAAAAGAGAATGGGTCATTGCCCCATACATAGTGCAAAGTCCCACCCCTCTAAGTTAAATCCATTACCTGGTAAGTTGAAAATCACTCCCTTCCTGATACTGTCAAACAGCTATTGACATTCTTATCACCTAAAACTTTAAAATAAACTCAACATCTTCCAGGGATCCTTGAGCACTGAAGGCAGTGTATTCCTTACTTAAAAATCTTACTAAGCCCATTTATGTTATTCATAAATTGGCCTACCTTGAATAGGACGGTATATAAGAAAAGGCTCTGGAATCTGTCCAAATTGGAACACAACAGATACTTACCAAGAGACTCCCATATCATAGAGGCATTAGCAACCTCCCCTTAGGCCTCCGAGAATCTCTGGACCACCAATAATGGCCATAAGTTACCCATGGATTTCTGGTGCATGAAACTGTCTTCCTTGGCCTCTTGTCATTCACCTGAAAAGGCAATTGCTGATCACATACCGGCCTCTTCTGGAGATAGAGGCTGTCACAGGCCTTGAGCATGTGACCCTCTGTACTCAGCTGCCATTCGTTGTGTGTTAGGTCATGAAAGTAGCACCCCACAAGCTCAGTATGGCCACCAAGGACTCCTTTCTAAAAAGGAAATGGTATCTATAGAATAGAGCCAAATCTGTGTCTTCTGGCATGTCCCTGGCACATCACAGGAGAGGCCACTGGAACAGAGGGTGGCCTCTCCTGTCCTCAGTCCCTTGTCAGATCCCAATGCTGGAGAAGGCCACCCGTCTCTTAGACCACTTGGCTACTTTGGGAGTTTTCTTGGGATCAGCTGAGTAAATAGTAGAGGAACTTCACACACTTCAGGGATGGCAGTGTCACCACATGTGATGGAGCTCACTGGAGAGCTGCTGCTTTTTCCTCTTAACTTGGACATCTCTGATAAAATACAGGACCCCAAGGGTTAGTACAATTGGCTGAACTTCAGGCTGTCATCTTAGCACTGGATATGCTGGCAAATAACCCCATTTGTACATTTTTATAGATATTCAGGCCATTGCCAGTGGTCAGGACATCTGCTCTGGCCAGTGGTAGCAACAAGAATTTCTTTTCCAAAATTTCCTCTTTTGGGATAAAAACATTGGAAATATTTTGCCTCACAGATAGCAAAAATAGAAATCAAGCTCACGTATGTCTCTGTACATATTAAAGTCACAATACAAGGACTCGTCAAGACATTTCTCGTTTCCTTTGCTATTCTAGAAGTAATGACCAGAAGGAACACATTTCATGTCACAAAAGGTACGACACTGGGTGTTGAACAAGGTAGTCAATAGAACTTTCACCTCCCTGCCTGGCCTCAGACCCCAAGATCTCTTGGAGTATCACAACAGCTTATTTATTCAAATTTGATTAAGTGAAACATGATACGTTTCAGTCATCAAAAATCTGGAGTAAGTTAGGAGTCTGACTTCGTTTTTGATGCCTGACTGCTGATAGCCTGAAATCTCACTCCCCCACTTTCCCCCTCCTTCCTCCCTTGCCTTGCACCTGGGCAAGTCAGTAACAAAGCCTGCAATGCTTCATCCTTTGATGCTGGCCAGAAATTTAAATCACACAAGCCCAAGCCTGTGTATGGAAAAACTCTTACCTCAGTACCACTCTTTAACCCCAATACAACCCAAGCCATTCTCCCCTCCCTGTTTTATCTCAAGCCATTTTTGGACCTACTTGGGAGCTTGCTCAACTCTTTCAGGAAGCCTCATTATGGAACTAATCAGGTTTTTCATACTCTCTTCGTGCCTGTGTCATGTCATCAGTCTCAGTATCCAAACCAAATTTTAGATGTGGGAGGGATCTGTTCCAGCTCTGAGGGTTGCGTATGGCAGTGGCTTAGCACCTGAGCCAAAAGAAACCACGAGTCCTACAAATTTTGGCACAAAAGAAGAGATGGTCTGCGTTTCTCTCCAAATACTTTGAGATTATTTCATGAACAGGTAGTCAAACCCACCAGAAGATAGATTCGTGGCAGTTTGCTGCTACTCTGACTTTCTGATGAAGTACTGGAGAAAGTCTCACCAGAAAACTTAATAGCCTCTGAGAATTATTTAGAACTCTTTGCAGTATTCCATTATAGGCAACCAATACGATGTGGAGATACAGCATTACCTAGGAGGTAGAATAGATTAAGTTCTGGGAGGATTAGATGGTTGTGGAAACCTGCTAAATATGAATGAATAACTAGCTGGCTTACCTAATACTCTGAATCCAATTGTGCTGTCTCTTTCTATCATAGTTTACTAAGTGTGTTGACTATGATCCTAAGAGATTCACGGCAGCTTCATAGCAAGAACAACTGTTGTGAGTGCCTATGGCAGTCATACACGCACCAAGATGCTGTTCAGTGTAATGTCAAGAATAACATGGAATGTGTTTTTTAAAACCCACCTTGCTTTATGTAGGCAGGGCAGTGTATTGTTCCATCAAGATGGTGTTCTCATCTCTTGCATGGGTAATATAAAAACTGACAAAAGCAACACACACACAAGTACACATCAGAATTTTGTTCCTACTGCTTTATAAACACTTGGGATGTAAGCATCATCCCAGTTTCCTAGTGGAGCAAACTGAGAACATGCAAAGTTTGATGAGGGTGTTGAAAGCAAAGCAAAGGAATCTTAAGCATTCAAGGAGCAGAGCAGGTCCATCTCCAGGAAATGTCACTTCAAAGACATGGTCCCATACTTACACAGAAATACCGATTTCACCTATGAGGGCAAAGTCAGGTGAGAATTTTATGAAATTTTTCAACAGGACTATCAAGCCTAAAATTTACTCAAAAGTTTTTTTTTTTCCTTTATAAAATTATGTATGCCCCTTATCAATAAAGTGTCTAGTTTTGAAATACATGCTTTATGTAATTTACAAACTGACACTAGCTTGTCAGAGATTTTGCTTTCAGCATAAATAGTAAATAATATTGTTAAATGCTACTTTTGTGGTAGAATTGCCATCTCATTATCAGGTTCCATCATTTATTTTACAGTCTTTCCTTATTGTAGGTATTTATTAATTGGACTACATTGTATTACAGATTTTCATCTAACCTGGAGGGATAAAGTTGCAGAGCTGGGTGGGAAGCTAGTTGCTCTGGCAGCTGAAACATCGCTCAGTGGGTGATTGTGGCACACTTCAGGTCTCAGATACAGGAAGAATTTCATAGCCTGCTGGAGCTTGATGTGTGTGGTGTCCATCTCTGGTGAAGACAATTGTGAATCTCATATTCTGGGGAAGTTTTGTGTCCCAATCCTTAGATCTGTGGATGCACTAAACCCAGTTTTTAATTCTCTTAATGTTTTCTTCATCAAACCTACACAGGCTTTGGCCACTTCTCAATAGGAAGGCTAGGAGTCATTGTGGTTAAAGCCATTGCCAATCTCTCACCTGCTAATGCCACCCTGTCTCAGCATTCACTAGAATGAGCACCAAACTTTGGACACCTTCACTGTGACCTCCTTATTGAGGGCCACAGTGATTTAAGCATTTAGATCCAACTTAACTGTATCTGTAGTGATTATGACTCTTATTACCACTTCTGGACTCTGAAGCAGAACAATGCTGGTGGGTTGTAAAACCTGGCTTGCATAGTGCCTGCACAGAGTGGCTCGCCAATAACTTGTAATCGTGGCATTGTTATCATCCCGTAGGGCAAACTTCACAGGAGGGAGGAAAGGAATGGGATTTATCAGTTACTTTCTTTCTGTTTCTATCTTCTTATTCATAGACTCATTCTGAGTGGAGGAGATTTGTTCCACATGATCTGTCTGAAAGATTTATCATAGGATTCAATATCTGGTCCTACTTTATTGTGAAATTATCAGTTTGATAACAGCCCCCTATTATGTGCTTTCCTTCATTTTCTGCTTCATATCACCCTTGCCTTTGTAGGGTTATACCTCCCATCTCAAGAGAGTTTGAATCAACTGTTTTTCATGGGAAGTGGAGTCCAAAGGGTGATGATTAAAATGTCAGATAGAGAAAAGTAAGAGGAATCTATGAATGCATGGCCTCCAAATTGTTGCTCAAAACTTCTGAAAAGCCCACATTTACAGCTTATATGGTAAGTTTTGTAAACCAAATTCAACAGTGTATTAAAACAATCATTCACTGTGGTCAGGCAAGATTTATTCCTGTGATAAAAGGATAGTTCAACATATGAAAATCCACAAATGTGATACATCATATTAACAGAATGAAGGACAACAACCATATGATCATTTCAATAGATGAAGCATTTGACAGAATTCAACATTTTCTCTGATAAAAACATACCAAAATTGGTATAGAAGGAATGCACCTAAACACAATAAAGGCTATATATCAAAGCCCAGAGCAAATATTATACTCAGTGGTGAAAAACTAAAAGCTTTTCTTCTGTGTTCAAGAACAAGACAAGAATGCTGATTTTTACTATTTTTTTTTCCAACATAATTCTAGAAGTCCTGGCCTGAGCAATTAGGCAATAAAAATAAATACAGCTGGGCATGGTGGCCCATTCCTATAATCCCAGCCCTTTGGGAGGATTGTTTAAGCCCAGGAGTTTGAGACAAGCCTGGGCAACAAAACAAGACCCCATTGCTACAAAAAAAATTTTAAAAATTAGTCCAGCACAGTGGCATGTGTCTACAGTTGTAGCTACTCTGGAGGCTGAGGTAGGAGGATCCTTGAGCTCAGGAGTTCAAGGTTGCAGTGAACTCTAATCACACCACTGCACTCCAGCCTGAGTGAAAGAGCAAGACCCTGTTTCAAAATGATAAAAGAAATGCAGTTGTTGATGATGTAAAAACAGAGATATGTTCTAAGAAATGTGTCATTAGATACTTCTGTCATTGTGTGAACATCATAGAGAATACTTATACAAACCTAGATGGCATAGTTTTCTATTACACAACCAGGCTATACACCTATGCAGCATGTTACTGTTCTGAATACTATAGGCAACTGTAACATAATGGTATGTACTTATATATCTCAACATAGAAAGGACATGTAAACATAAAATGATGTAAAAGATTTAAAATGGTACACTATATAAAGCATTTACCATGAATGGAGGTTGCAAGACTGGGAATAGCAGAAGAAAGGATATCAGAGATTGAAGATCAACTTAATGAAATAAAACAGGAAAGCAAAAATAGAGAAAAAAGTGTGAAAAGAAATGAACAAAGCCTCCATGAACTATTGCGATTATGTGAAAAGACCTAATCTACGTTTGATAGGTGTACCTGAATGTGACAGGGAGAATTAATCCAAGCTGGAAAACACTCTTCAGGATATTATCCAGGAGAACTTCCCCAACCTAGCAAGACAGGCCAACATTCCAGTCTAGGAAATACCGAGAATACCACAAAGATACTCCTCAAGAAAGCAACCCTAAGGCGCATAGTCTTCTGATTTACCAGGGTTGAAATGAAGAAGAAATGATAGGGCAGCCAGAGAGAAGGGTCGGGTTACCCACAAAGGGAAGCCTATCAGACTCAAAGTGGATCTCTCAGCAGAAATCCTACAAGCCAGAAGAGAGTGGGGGCCAATATTTAACATTCTTAAAGAAAGAACTTTCAACCCAGAATTTCACATCCAGCCAAACGAAACTTCATAAGTGAAGGAGAAATAAAATCCTTTATGGACAAGCAATTGCTGAGAGATTTAACCAGGTCTGGCTTACAGGAGCTCCTGAAGGAAGCACTAAACATGGAAAGGAGCAACCAGTACCAGCCACTGCAAAAACGTACCAAATGGTAAAGACCATTGACACTATGAAGAACCTGTGTCAACTAATGGGCAAAACAACCAGCTAGCATCAAAATGGCAGGAACAAATTAACACATAACAATATTAATGTTAAATGTAAATGGGTTAAAAGCCCCAATCAAAAGACACAGCTTGCAAATTGGATAAAAAGTCAAGACCCATCAGTGTGCTGTATTCAGGAGACTCATCTCACTTGCAAAGAGACACACAGACTCAAAATAAAGGGGTGGAAGAAGATTTACCAAGCAAATGAAGAGCAAAAAAAAAAAAAAAAAGGGGTTGAAATCCTAGTCTCTTACAAAACAGACTTTAAACCAACAAAGATCAAAAGAGACAAAAAAGGATATTACATAATGGTAAAAGGATCAATGCAGCAAGAAGAGCTAACTGTCCTAAGTGTCTATGCACCAATACAGGAGAATCCAGATACATAAAGCAAGTTCTTAATGACCTACAAAGAGACTTAGACTCCCACACAATAATAGTGGGAGACTTTAATACTCCACTATCAGTATTAGACAAATCAATGAGACACAAAATCAACAAGGATATCCAGGACTTGAATGTAGATCTGGACCAAGCAGACCTAGTAGACATCTACAGAACTCTCCACCCCAGATCCACAGAATACACATTCTTCTCAGCACTATATTGCACTTACTCTAAAATTGACCACATAATTGGAAGTAAACCACTCCTCAGCAAATGCAAAAGAAGGGAAATTATAACAGCCTCTCAGACCAGAGTGCAATAAAATTAGAACTCAGGATTAAGAAACTCACTTAAAACTGCACAACTACATGGAGACTGAACAACCTCCTGCTCCTGAATGACTGCTGGATAATAATGAAGGGAGAAATAAAGATGGTCATCAAAACCAATGAAAACAAAGACACAGAATGTACCAGAATCTCTGGGACACATTTAAAGCAGTGTCTAGAGGGAAATTTATAGCACTATATGCCCAAATGATGAATGAGGAAAGATCTAAAATTGATACCCTATCATCACAATTAAAAAAACTAGAGGAGCAATATCAAAAAAATTCAAAAGGCTGCAGAAGACAAGGAATAACTAAGATCAGAGCAAAACTGAAGGAGATAGAGATGCAAAAAACCCTTCAAGAAATCAATAAATCCAGGAGCTGGTTTTTTGAAAAAATCAACATAGACCACTAGCCAGACTAACAAAAAAGAGAGAAGAATCAAATAGATGCGATAAAAAATGATAAAGGGAATATCATCACCAATTCCACAGAAATACAAACTACCATCAGAGATTACTACAAAAAACTCTGTGCACATAAACTAGTAAAAGCTATGGCATTTCTGTACATTAACAATGAAATAATTGAAAAAGAAATCAAGACAACAATCCCATTTACAATGTCATCAAAAATACTTGAGAATAAAATTAATCACAGAGATGAAAAACATACACACTGAAAACTATAAAAATTGATGAAAGAAATTGAAGACATCACAAATAATGGAAAAAAAATCCTGTGTTCATGGGTTTGAAGAATTAATTTTATTAAAATGTCGCTTCTATCTCAGGTGACTTACCAATTCAATACAAACTCTGTCAAAATTCCAATTATGTTTTTCAAAAAACAGTAAAAAATTTTCCTGAAATTTGTAACTAACTACAAAAGACCTTGTATACCCAAAGAAATATTGAGTAAATAACCCAAAGCTGCAGGCAGCACACTATCTGATTTCAAAATATACCACAAAGCTATACTAATCAAACAGTATGGCATTGCCATAAAGCAGACATGTACGCTACTGGAACAGAATAGAGAGCCCAGAAATAAATTCATGTAATTACAGCCAACTGATATTTCACAAAGGTGCCAAGAACACACAATTGGAAAAAAAAAGTCTCTTAAATAAATAATGCTGTGAAAACTGGATATCCATATGGAGAAAAAAATTGTACCTTAACTGAATCTGAGGTATTTTTATGTCTCATATATACAAAGATATGAAACATAAAAAAATGAATTTAAAACTTAAACATAAGACCAAAAACTGTAAAACTACAATATAACATGCAGAAAAAAACTTGAATTTCTACTTGGCATAGAGTTTTTGTATATGATTCCAAAAGCACAAGCAACAAAAGCAAAAATAGACAAATGAGACTGGATTAAACTTAAAGGCTTCTGTACTGCAAAGGAAACAATCAACCTGGTGAAAAGACAACCTGGGGAATAGGAGAAAATATTTGGAGTCATACATCAGATAAGGGGACAATATCCAAAATATATCAAAAACTCCAGCTACTCAATAGCAAGCAAATGATCTAATTAAAAATATACAAAGACCGTGAAGAGACATTTCTCAAAGAAAAAGACATACAAATGACCAGCAGGTATATGAAAAAATACTCAACATTATTGATCATCAGGAAAGTGCAAAGTAAAAACACATTGGGATATGACCTCACACTTGTCAGAATAGCTGTTGTCAAAAAGATGAAGGACAACAAGTGTTGGCAAGGATGTGGAGAAAAGGGAACACTTTTCCACTGTTGTTGGGAATGTAAATTAGTAGAGCCATTAAAGAAACCAGCATGAAGGTTCTTCAGAAAATTAAAAACAGAACTCACATATAATTTAACATTTCTTTTTTCTGGGAGTATATCCAGTGGAAATGAAATTAATATGTCAGAGATATTTGCACTCCTATGTCCATTGCAGTATTATTCAAAATCATCAAGATACAGAATAAACTTAAATATCTATCAACCAGTGAATGAACAAAGAAAACGTTGTCTATATATACACATACACACATTTTATATATAGATTTAAAAGGAAAAACTTTGGTCAAGTTAAATTTTACAGTTTAATTGAAGAAAGAATGATTTGTGAATTGGGCAGCCCTCAGAACCAGAACAGTTCTACATATCTAGCCACCTCCTACATGGCTAGATAGCAGTTATGGACAGAAAACAAATGAGGTACAATGACAGCTTAATTGGGTATGGCTCAGTGTTTTGCATTATTTAGATCAGTTGGATGCCTGTGATTGAAGTTGAGCTGCTGTTATTGTCTACGTAGGATTCAACTTTGTTATAAGAGTATACTCCTACATTAGGCTTCTGCTAGTTTATATACTAAATTGTATTTCAGTTTCTATGTAAGAACTTGAGTACAGAGGCACTCTCAAGCCAAATTTGGTTTAGTTCAATTCCCCAGTTTTAGTCCACCCCTCAATTTGGCAGATTGTCTAAAACCTAGATACTAATAACAGTCTCTGTCTTCATCATAAATAGACTTATTTAGCCTCAGTATGAAATCCAAAAATCATGATGTTGCATCAGTTGAATAATTACATTCTTGCTGATCAAGTCAAAGTGAGACCATTCAGCACTACATGGATGGCTTCAATGTTTATTGAAGACTTGAGAGAATACAGTGCACCAGGGATACTATTATGATGACTGTCAAGAGAATGATATCAAAAAACTGAAGTGTACTTCTTAATAGGAGTCCTTATGAACTGAATCAATCAACATTTATTAAATATCAGACAATATAGACAGTTCAACAGTATTTGAGTCCTACTGTCATAGTCTTTGCTGAGGGTATGGTGGTGACTTAGGACCATAGTTTGCTGGAAAGCAGACTGATTTAAGAGGTATTCATTTTCATAGCTAGCCTAGTACCACAAGTCATGGTAACCTTGGACCCACTAAAAGAAACACCAAAATTAGAAAAGTTTGTAATAGCTAGGATCACCATTTGGGTTGCCCACAAACCAACTTAGTTTCCATAAACATATGTGTTTCTTTTCTTACTTTGGTGGCAGTGTCTAGAGGAAGAACAGTATCAGCTACCTTTTTAATTAAACTGTTGTGTTTTAAAAAGGAAAAGATAAGTGCAACCTTGATTCTTGTTTAGCAACATACACAAGATCCCAACTTGGGCAAAGAAGAAATTTAAAGCTGCATGGCATTCTTTTAAAACTTTCTGTTACTGTGATGAAGTTATTAACTGGGAAGATCAGGGTACTGCTTCTAGTGAATATAGGAAAGCAAGTATTATTGATGTTTACAGTATCATGAATAGCCTTGTCTTCCTTCTGGGTTTCAGGGTGGCTCATTGGAAAGGTAAAGAGAAATTGGTACTAATGAAACTGTTTACCACTTTTTTGAATTAACATAAAAATCCAAATGTTATGTGGATTCATTTGCTAGAGTATAAGCCTTAGCTAAGCCATCCATGGATTATGCTTCTGTGAATTTTCCTTTGATGAGGGGATAAAGGATTAGAATAGCAGAAAATAGGAAAAAAGGGAGAAAAAGATTAAGTCTTAATGAAGGCAGAAAAAGTCTTGTTCTGAGTTCTTGGGAAAGCTGTCCATGTCTGTGGCATTGTTTGCTTCTGGGGAAAACCTTCCCTGGTCAGTTCTACTTTAAAGTATCCAGTAGGTGGTGTACAGTTGCAGGAGTCTGGAGGGGTCCTTTTGAATTATGAGGTATAGACCCATGTTTTGAGTCCCTGAAGTTTTACCTCAGTGTGGATGATGGTATGGCCCTTTCAAGGTCAGACTTTTTCTGATGTCATTTCTAGGAGACACGGTCTCCAGGTTCTGTATTAAGTATTTGATTGTTTTTAATCAGTGTATCATGGAAGTATAGTATATTACCTAGTGTAATATATTACTGTAATATGTTACCTGATATAGTGCAATATATTACTTGGAATACTATTTTACCTGGTGAAACACTATTTGACATAATGCATTGAAGCCTTTCAGTGTTTAATTAGCTAAGAATTTGGGAGAGCATGAGACATAGGAGGTTCTATTATTAAGGACATAGGCCTTCCCTTATTTTATATGAAGTGGATCTGATTGCCATTAAAATCAATAGTAGTACTTTTGGGCAAGGGAACCCAGTTGATTGTTAACTTTGCCAATTTCCATTTTAAAGAGTCATTTGTACTTTTGATCTTTCTAGAAGCCTAAGGATGATAGGGACAACAGTAATACTATTGTGTTCATAATAGCTTGTTTAATTGCTTTATAATGTTATATGTAAATTTTAGGTGCCACAAAAGAAATAGCACTCAAACATAAATTTTCTCAGCAAAGCAGTTTACTTCTATAGAGGGATGCTTACATCTCATGGATGGAGCAATGACAAGCACACACCTGAACAGGGGAGGGGATGAGGTTCTTATCCCTGATGCAGGTAGCCCCTACTGCTGTGTTGTTAGTGTTGGACCACACAGTCTAAGCTAATTCCACTTGGCTATTTTAAAGAGAGCAGGGATATAAGCCAGAGTGGCAGGGTGAGCAGTTTGTCAGGAAAGATGGTTACAGAACAGGTAACTAAAGGTGACTCAGGTCAGAGCAGGTGACTAGTATGAGTCAGGATGAAGCAGGTGACCAGGGGAACAGAGGTGAACTACTGACTAGAACTGGTGGAAAAGGTTGTTTACTGAAACTATGAGTAAGTTAAACTTTAAAATGGAGGACAAAGAACTGAACATACCTGACATTCTTTGAAGAGAAATTTAGAACTCATGATATCCAACAACTTCCTCCTCTTGAATTTTTTACAGCTCTTTCTCTTCAAACTTCCTTAACATGTCTCGGCTTAGTTGTTTTGCTTGATTGTCTAAAAAAACCTCCTCTGGATAAGGTGGATGAGAGTTAAGGGAGGTTTTAGTAAGTGCTGCTTTTATGAGTCTTTGCACCAGCCCATGGGTGCATGGTTTGACACAACACTGGATACACCTAGTATACCTGCGAATGGATACACCTAGTACACCTGCGAGAGAAGTAAGAATTGAGGCTGTGATTCCTTTCCATTTACTGATCTGATTTTCTAGCCATCTGTGAAAGAGTCATTTACCCCTGAGTTTTTGGCCAACTCATGGGACAGAGCAGTTAGACTTTGCAATGCCTTTGTTATACTTCCATTGGGGTGGTATTGTTTGGATGGAGGTACAACATTGAGTTTTAATCATGATGCAAACTTTTTCTCTTTCTGCTAATATCATGTTAAGGCTATTCTATTTTATTAAGCCATCTGGCTAGTAGCTCCTAATTGGTTGGCTGTTCCTTTAACAGCATCTCTAGTGTAATCACAACTGCTGTGGATTGGATGTTTATCCAATCTACATTTTTATTACTTGTCACCCACCAAAATATTGACTCCAATCCTGCAGCGATTTGACCTCAAGCTTTAAATTTATCTGGTACTCTTTGTGGGACACCAGTTGCATCTAAATAAACATGAGAGTGAAAAGACCCATAAGGGGCTTCCCTTGCTTACGATGTTGTATTTTTCCTCTCTCTGGTTGATGAAATGCCAGGGTGAAAGGGACAGTCAATTGGACTAGAGCAGAAGTGCTGCTTCAGTTCCTTGGCAGTGTCCGATAAAGGTCCACCACAATACCACCACACATCTGCTTGGGTATGAACAAGGGCTGATTCATTGGTAAGCTCTTGAAAAGTCTTAAGCTCACTGCATTTTTTTGGGTCTCCAAGGAACACTAAGATTTCTCCTTGTCATGAGAGACACAAAGTGAACTTAGTGTCAAGAGACAGAAGCTGGATGGCCTTCAGTGGCTGACCCACAGGGTATTGAACTTTGGGATACAGCAGAGAGAGCTTGGCACAACTTGTTACTTTAGTCTGTGGAATCCTGGAAAAGAGCTACCAAACAGCCCATGCCTGGTCCCTGGAGGACCATCCTAGTGGCAAGGGGACAGTCTGTGCCTCTGGCCTGCCATGTGCACAAGTATAACAATTGCTTTTCTTTAACATGCAGAAAGAATATTTGATCCATTCCAACCAGGCATTTGCATCTTGATATCCCATCTCTATTGCTAAAGTTTGTTTTAAATCATTTAGTTCTACAATACCTTTATTGTATTTTGGCTTTGGTCCTAGCACTGGGTATAGAAGGGATGACATTGTGATCAGAAGAAGGTCCAAAAGGAGAAAAAGGGAAAGGGGCAAAGAGGATGAGGGATTAATAAAACACATTTCAAAAGACCTTATGAGGTTTGGGCTGGCCAAGTTAGCTCCTATGCAATAGAATCAACCTAAAGTGGTGTCAGGATCTGTAGAGGTAGAGGTAAGAATAGAGAGCTTTACGGGATTGCATTGGTACTGTTGACAATTAGAAGGAACACTTTTTTGGTGAAATGGAGGTATGGATTTAGAGAGGTACAGCCCTTTGAAAAAGTCCACCCTTGTTCCTCAGTGGTCCATAGGATATCATCCCAGGAGGGATAGTACTGTCCTGGAAACTCATCCTCATTTAGTTCCCCAAATTTGAGAAATGTGGGGGACTTGGTTTCTATGAAGCAAAGGACGTGGAGGTCAGAAGTTATTTTGGAAAGACAGAGATGTTTTTCTGAGAAGGCCATTTGCCTTTGGTTTTGGAGATCCCCACAAAGTATGGCGAGACAGTCATCAAATGTGATTGATGAAAAGGTGACCTGGTTACATTAATAACAAGGCGTTCACAGTACAACAAGGAGAGAAGTAGGAGTAATAAATTAAGGGGGGTTAAACTTTACTTAGGTTTAGTTTGGTAGGGTTTTCCCCTAAGACTATGGCCCATGACTCCGGAGGGGGTGGCGCTTTCTTGACTTGAGTGTGATGGGTCCATCCTCTTTCTGCTGTCTGGTTTGTGGTTTCAGTAGTTAGGAGCACTAGGGCAGGTCCCTCCCAGGCCGGTTCAAGTTTTTCATCTTTCCGTCTTTTGATGAGGATGTGGTCCCCAGGTTGGTGTTAATGCACTGAGAACTCCAGGGGTGGCACATGTGCTAAGAGACTTCTAGTTTTAAGAGAAGAAAAAGTAGAAGACAGACCAAGTGTATATTTTTAAGAAATTAATCTTTTGTTTCAAAGGTAGGAATGTCAGCAGTGGAGTGTAAGCAAGGCAATCTGTAGAGCATCTCCTAAGGAGAAAGACTAGTGTCTTTCTGCAGGGCAGTTCAGATTCTCAACAGCATAATGGGAAGGAATCTTGTCCATGGAAACCAAGTCTTTAAGACTAATTTGGTTAGGTGGCTTTTTAGAGTTTGGTTTATTCTTTCTACTCCTCCTAGTGAAGGTGGATGCCAGGGGGCATGATATTCCCATGTTATGTCCAGTTCCTGGGTTAATTTTTCATGACATGTACAGTGAAATGAGTCCCATTATCGCAATCAATGTTTTCTATTAATCTAAGCATGGGTATAATATTTTTGACTAATGCCTTGACTTCGTTACTGGCAGTTGCACTTGGAAAGGGAATAGCTTCTACCCAATGGGTGAGCTGCTCTACTGTCACTAATAAGTACTTTAGGTGTCTGATTTGTGGTATTTTGGTGTAATCAATTTGGACATTTTGGGACGGTCTTAATCCTGGACTTCTTCCCCCAAGGGGTAAACTTTTTAGAGTTTGCTTATTTGTGTGTGTGTGGCAACTATCTGTAACTTGTTTTGCCAGAGTATAATTTTTAATACATTGATAGACTCCGAGAACTACATCACACATAGCTAGGGACTCAGGCTGCTAAGTGAGGAGATGGTGGAGGTGCTGCTGGCCATGCTTAGGCTGCTGTGAGGTGAGCTCTCCTCCAACAAGGGTCAGCTCTGGGTTCTCAGTGACAGGGGGCGAGAGGACAGAGTGGGTGCTGCAGCCTCCTTTATCTCTCAGTTGCTGTCTCTGGTAGTTTTCACTTCACTTGCTTGCATTTGTCTCTTTGTCTCCCTTTTCCCTCTATACTCTCTCTCTTCTTAATCTCACCTTTGGTGTCCCTCTCTGATCTCTGTCTCTTACAGTCTCTCTCTCACTCATTTTCTCCCTCTATGTTTCTCCCTAATTTTCTTGTGTTTCTCTAAATCTTTCACTGTTAGACTCACAGAGTAGTGTTTTCCTTAAGTCTCTATAGCATTCGTGCTTGCGCGTGTGTGCTCTTTCCCCCTTTCTATCTCTCCCCCCATTTCTCTCTGTCTCACACTTAGTCTTTCTTTCTCTCTCTCATTTCCCTTTTCACTTTTTCTTTTAGTAGTCTAGAATACACTAAGTCATCATGGGTTTTTATCCTCAAATGCTACAGTTTAAAAATGGCAATTTTCTTAATTGGCTTAACAGTATGGCTTGATTTTACTTGGTAAAGTTAATGTGATATCTCTCTATCTATACACACACACACACACACACACACACACACACACACACAAAGTTTTTAATTAGGAAGAAAAATAAAGGCCTGCCAATTTGAAAAGACAGTAAAGTTAAAAAAGCTAAAAACTGCTTTATAATGAAATTAATTGGCAGGTTAAATGAATGTAAAATGAGGAATGCACAGTTAAAAACTGACATAAAGCATTCCAGTTGATGAAATTAAAAACATACTTAGGCATATAGTTTATCTAAGGAAGTTATGTTTTAATGTAAAATTTGAAATACTCTAAACCACATTCTATGTAGATTTTGAGTGCTAATGTTAAAATTTTAAATTTTGCATTCAAGCCTTACTAAACACTGGCAGAACTTCGGTATTTGCTTAATTCTAAGTTTTGGTGAATATTGTAAATATTGTAATTGGTATTAGAAAGCTATGATGAACCCAGAATTAAGAGAAAACCTATTTTATTTTATTTTATTGTTTTGAGATGGAGTTTTGCTCTGTTACCTAGGCTGGTGTGCAGTGGTGTGATCTTGGCTCACTGCTACCTCCACCTCCTGGGTTCAAGCAGTTCACTTCCTCAGCCTCCTGAGTAGCTGGATTAGAGGTGCCCACCACCACACGTGGCTAATCTTTTTGTATTTTTTGTAGAGACAGGGTTTTAACACATTGTCCAGGCTGGTCTTGAACGCCTGACCTTATGATCCGTCCTCCTCAGCCTCCCAAAATGCTGGGATTACAGGTATGAGCCACCGTGCATGGTCGAGAAACCTATTTTGTAAATATTTTGTTTGATTAAAAATACTAGGCTTGCATGTTCTAAGTAATTCAAGAAAATATCTTATAAAAAGGACTTCCGTTTAACAGTAATCTGTATATCTTTAACTGTTATTAAAAAAAAATTTAAAAGCAATGAAAATGTTACAACTGGTGTAAAAACTGGTGTAAAGTAGCCCTATGATACCCTTATTATAAGAAAACAAAACTGTACACATTTATAAACAGTTTTTCCATCCACCCACCAATTAACACACAGAGCTTTTCCTTTTTTTTTTTTTTTACACTGACAGATGAAAGGGCAGTTTTAGGGAGGGTAAAGCTAGGACAGGGGCAAGTACTAGTAAGAACAGGGTGGGTGCTTCACACTATCTGATCAGTAGCTCTAAGGTTTTGCACTAACCGGTATGACCTATCTGGCTTCTTTGAGGCAGAATTCGAGTGTCTTAGGGAGACACACAGGGTTCAAGAAGCCCATCATGGAGAAGACCTTCAGTTACAGCTTTTAAATTTACCCTGGGCTTTTAAAGAGGGTATTGCTTTTTCTTTACTACTTCCCTAGGGGTTTTTAATTTAACATGAATTGAAGGAACTTGTAACTCTCCTTAATTCCCATCTTTTGACCATACCTTGGGATAAATGTGTTCTTTGTCTGTGGTGGTGAGCAAATTTAGGGAGGGGAGGAATTTTCCGTAATTGATTCGGAGACCTAAGCATAATTCTAGCATTAAACCTCTTCCTAATAGATATGTCCTTGTTTTTGGAGTGAACAGAAATCTGTTACTAGCTGATGGATTTTTGTGTTTCACTTTTGTCTCCTTTAACTTTTTTATTTTCTACCTTTTGAGTCTCCTGGCTTTACTCTTTTGTACCCTTTATATTGCCTGGAGAGTGGGGGGTCTAGATTCTGGCCCCATTGGTATTTTGTTGTATGGTAGACAGCAGAATTTTTGCCTTCTGCTTTTGTTTTTCTTTATCTCTTTATATGTAAAGGTCTATCTTCTCAGTTCTTTATCTTTTGTAACTTCGCTTGTTAGTATCTGGCCAATATTAGTTACAAAATGAAGCTTTAACATCCCTTATTTGGGGGGTCTTCTAATTCCAGACCTGCATATTCTCTCATTTTCTCTTTGAGCCTTTCTAGGAATTTTATAGGTCTTTTTTTATTATTATTTTAATATATTAACATTAAGCCTAGGAGGCTATTAGGGGAAATTTGTTGCTAGCTTTATTTTTTTTTTATCTTTTACCTTTCTTGGAATATTTCACATCTTGATGGTTTTGGGATGTGGTTCAATTTTACCTTACTGGAAATGTCTCGCCTTTTGGGGTGAGGCCCAATTTCCCCTACTGGGAATTTCTCACCTCCCCTACTACAGAGGTTTGTGTGAGGTTCAGTTTCCTCTATTGGAGATGTCTTGACTTTTTTTAACCTCCGAGACACCCGGACCAAGGAATACCTCCCCACCCCTGAAACTTTTCTTGCCTTGGTATGTCCTGACCAAGGAATGTTTTACCCCCACCCCTATGGTTTATCTTGGTCCTGACCACCAAGGAAATACTTTACCAGCTCCCTTGGTGTTTTATTTTTCCCTTGGTCTGTGCACAGAGTTTCCTGGTCACCGTGGTATTCATAGGTTTTTCTCCCACATTGCTGAGAGTCCAGGTTTGTTTGTCACACTTGGTGGGTCTTGATTCCTTATCCCTGATGCAACTGCAATGAGGCAGTGGGACACTTCTCATGAGAGAGGACCAAAGACCACCTGGAGGAGGATGGCTTCCCCATATGGGCCACTAAATTGTTATATGTAAATTTTTGGTGCCACAAAAGAAATAGCACTCACATATAAATTTTCTCAGCAAGGCAATTTACTTCTATAGAAGGATGTGTCTTGTGGATGGAGCAGTGGTGAGTGCACACCTGAACAGGGGTGGGGAAGGGGTTCTTATCCCCGATGCAGGTAGCCTGTACTGCTGTGTTGTTCCCCAATTAGCTAGGGTTGGATTGCAGAGTCTAAGCTAATTCCCACTGGCTACTTGTATGAGTCAGAGTGGTGGGGTGAGCTGTTTGGTAGAAAAGACAGCTACAGAACAGGTAACTAAAGGTGACTCAGTCAGAGCAGGTGGCCAGGATGGGTCAGAATGGAGCAGGCCACCAGGGGAACAGATGTGAACTACTGATTAGAACTGGTGGAGAAGGTTGTTTACTGAAACAATGAGGAAATTAAACTTAAAAATGGAAGACAAAGAACTGAACATACTGGCATACTGATTCTTTGAAGAGAAATTTAGAACTCACTCTATCTGACAATAATTTGCCCAGTAAAAATGGGTTCTTCTGGTGCTGGAGATTTCTTTAGGGATTCCAATAAAGGCAACAAGTTCTGATTTTCTAATGAGTTCTTAGCTACTGTCACAGCACGAGCCTTCTTACATGGGAAAGCGTTTATCAAAGAGAAACATGTAACTTAATATGAAAAAATACTGTTACCCACTCGTGGTGGCAATTCAACGATCATCTGTAAATGTTTAAATCATTTATCAGGTGCTAGAAATATACTGCCTGAAGTTTTTATGTTTTCCCAGGATTATGGGTTTGGCAAGCCAAACATTGGTTGTAAACCATTTTGCAATTTTAGAATGATCACCACACCAGTATTTTTAAATAATTTGGGTTATCTTGTCTGATCCATAATTATTTGTGGAGTGCAAAGCTCTTAACAGTGAGAGCTTTAGGGATTCAAGGAGGACCAGGCAACCATCTGGGCCATCTGTGAGTTCACAGAAGTTGACTTGGATCAGTCTTAGAAAGTTTATTCAAATTGTACATCATAACCATTTCAGCACTAGATGATTTAGCATAAAAACCTGTTAGGGCATTCCCTTGATACTCAGGTTTGGTTTTAGATATGCGGACTTTAATCTTAATAATGGCATTTTGTGAAGGAAACAAGATAGCAGAAAGTAGTTCATCTTTTTAGAGTCCTTTTTGTGTGTGTGGGATCCCATCATAAGTGAAAAACCCTCTGTGTTTCCATAACATCATAAAATCGTGCACTACTTCAAAAGCGTATCTGCCATCTGTATAAATATTTACTAATTTAACTATATGATAAGGCTGGAAAAGTGCAGAAAGCTCTGCAGGTTGAATTGAGTTAAATTGGAGAGGAGTTCTTTTCACTATTAATTCATTTTGGGTTGTAACAGCATCCCAACCATTTTGGGTTGTGCTTTATATTTTTCTTCTGAGTTTTTGGCAGAAGACCCATCAACAAAAGGTATTCACATAGGATTATCTAATGGTATATTTTATAAATAAATATGAAGGGCCATTAATTCGGATACTATATCTAACTCACACAATTGTGGTCTTTCCTGTCTTCAGGTAGAGGTGGTAGAGTAGCAGGAGTAAGTTGCAGCATTTTAGGTGATGATTAGGAGACAGAAAAAAGAATTTCATAAGATGTTAGCCTACTTGCTAAAAGATGTTCAGTTTGGCTGGAATTAAATAAACTTTCCACAGCATGTGGAACTTGTGAAGAACGTTTATTCCCCCTTAAAACCAGCTCAGAGGAGACCTCTATCCATCTGGCTGTACTGCTGCTTTTAAACTTTTAGAATATGCCTACTGGGTCTAACTGCAGGCTATGATGTGTGATAGGTTTGTGTTTTCCCTCACATTGTTGGGTAAGAACTCCTAATGCTTGATTGGTACACTCGTGAACAATCAAGATGAAAGATTTAGTATAATTTAGAAGTCCTAAAATTGGGAGCTGTGGTGAGGCCAGTTTCCTTTGGTCAAAAGTCTGCTAATGACTTATATTCCCAAGGTAAAGCCTCTAGTACTGTATTCTTAGTGAGCTCATGCACTGGTGAGGCTTTTAGGGAATAATTTGGGACTGAAGATGTGCAGTATGATGCAAGTCTGATAAAACCTCTTAAACTGTCTTTTAGATGTAGGCCTGGAAAATACCTGAATAGATTTTATTCTCTCAGATGAGAGAAAAATTCCTTCAGCAGGTAGATCATGTCCTAAATAGTGGACTATTTCCCTTGAAAAATGATAGTTTTTTCTATCAAAACTTTGTAAGCTTTATGTGTGAATTGCTGTAAGAAGTCAAGTGAATTTCAAAACATTCCTTATTAGGACAGCATAGCAACAGATCATCTACGTACTGAATAAGGGTAGACTTTCTGGAAACTTGCAGGGTTGTCAAATCCTGTTGTAATGCCTGAGAAAAATAAGAAGGGGCTTCAATAAACCCCTGTAGCATTATAATACAGATGTACTGTTAATTTTTTTTAGCAACTGGTTTATTGTCTCTTTTTCTGTCTGTCAGCTTGTATGATGGGACAATCAGGTTTTTTTGTGGAAAAACCTTAGAGATTGAATTCAAAAGGTTTCAGCAGTCTTGTAGCTGCTTTTGGGCCTTCTCTTTTTTTTAAGACACAGTCCTGCTTTGTCGCCCAGGCTGGAGTGCAGCAGCACAGTCTTGGCTCACCGCAACTTCTTCCTCCTAGGTTCAAGCAGTTCTTGTGCCTTAGCCTCCTGAGTAGCTGGAATTACAGGCATGTGCTACCATGCCTGGCTAATTTTGTATTTTTGTTTTTAGTAAGGATGGGATTTAGCCATGTTGGCTAGGCTGTTCTTGAAATCCTGACCTCAGGTGATCAACTGGCATCCCAAAGTGCTGGGATTACAGGCATGAGCCGCTGCATCTGGCCCTGGGCCATCTCTTGAGGTTTTGAAAGGGTCTTTAATATCCTCAGGTTCTTCCCATTCTGCTGCTGTTACAGTGTCGATCTTAACCAAGTCCCAGTATCAGTGAATAAAGAAGTAAAGGTCAGAGAGTCCTGGATCATGAGCTCCTATGAAGATTCTAAATTTGTCAATAAATTTTTAAGGATTTTCTTTTGCATTAAGAAAATGTCTTATGATGATTCTTAGCTCAACCTTTACACCATGGGGTAGAAGTGGTTAAGGTTGATAAGAAGGTTTCACTTTGTAAAGCACTTGTCTAACTTTCCCTTTTTTTTTTATTCTCAAGGTAAAAAGATAATTGAACAAAAAGGTTGTGGACTTAGACTATTGTAGTATGGAGCAGTTGGGGTTAATTCCGTCAGCGTACAGTTCTCTTTTGGCATGATCTCAGTTTGTTGCTTAAGCTTTTCATTGGCTTCCTGTGAGAAATCCTTTAGGGAGGCAATTTTTGAATTACGTAATCTTTTAGATATCTCTGCTCACCATTTAAGAAATGCATACCATTTTTTTAAGGGTTTCTGATGCTTTCTAATATGTCCCATAAGTAAACAATTTTATCCAAATTAAGACTTTACCTCTGTGGCCACTGTAATTCTAAGTTGTTCTTAGTAAGGCTAGCCCATTTATTAAAAAATAGGCAGATTCTGGGCTCATAACTTAAATATATTTATAAAAAATTAGCTGAAGTCCCAGAAGGTGGAGTCCCAGATTCCTTGGATTGGGACAAACCCATTATCAAAAACACCTACCTAAGGCCTAGATCAAATCAAATTAATTATCAAATTTGATACAATCCTAGACCCTGTCCAGTGAAGTAAGAAAAAAATACTTGGCTCAAAACACAAATTAGTAGAGCCCAAAATCCAAGAGAAAGCTCACCCATGACCTCCAGTTGCTGCAAAGGATAAATGAACATAATGGGTTCCAGTGGGTACCTTCACTGGGTCACTGGGTGCTCCTGGAGGTCATTGGAGTTTTGATTTGGGTCCTCTCTGGGTTGCCAGTTTGTTAAAAGAGGCTTAGAAAGGTTAAATTTAATGGTTTAATTCATCAAAGGCGAATTAGTGAATTGGGAAGCCCTTAGAACCAGACCAAGCTTCTAAGAATTCTAGCCTCCAACATGATTAAGCAGCATTTATGGGAGGAAAACAGAAGTGAGATATGGAGACAGCTTAACTGGTTACAGCTTAGCATTTTGCCTTATTTAAATCAGGTGGCCATATGTGATTGATGTCTGGCTGCTGTGACTGACACTAAGCTATTTGTTGTAAGAGTATACTTCTATGTTAGATTTTCAGTTTATGTACTAAGGTTGCAGTTTGTTATGTAAGAATTTGAATATGAAGGCATTCTCAGGACGAATTTAGTTGAGTTTATAGAAGTACCTTGCATTATACGTATTGTACATATACTATGAGAATAGAATGGATCACCAGTCAGCCTTAAAAAATAATGAAATCCTGTAATTTACAGTAACACAGATGAACCTGAAGGACATTATGCTAAGTAAAATAAGTGAGACACAGTAAGGCAGATACTGTATGATTCCAGTTACACATGGAATCCAAAAAAGCTGAATTCATATGAGCAGATAATAGAATGGTGGATACCAGGGCTGGAGAGGGAAAGAGAAATGGGGAGATGTTGGCCAAAGGATGTAAGTTTCAGTTAGACAGGATAGTAAGTTCTGCATATCTGTTGTACAGCATAGTGACTGTAGTTAATAATGTAATGAAAACTAAAGACAATAGGTCTTTAACATTCTCACCGTGGAAAAAAATAAATATGTGAGATCATGGATATGTTCATTAACTTGATTTAATTGTTGCTCAATATATACATATACCAAACATTATCTTGTGCTCTATAAATATATATAATTTCTATCCAAGTAAACCTTAATGAAGCTAAAAAAATAAAAATAAACTCTGCAAGTCTTGAACCTTTGCTCTTCTGCCCAGGGAGGTTCTTATTCTCCTTGAGATCCCTTAAGGACACCTAATTAATGTTTGAAAAGATAAGTACTTAGTCTACTTTTCCATATGATGCTGCTGGAGTGTCATATCCAATTACTTAGCCAGATTCTGGAAACCAGCCTCTTAGGATGTAAACAAATTATCATTAGAGTGTACCACGAACCCAGGAGGACATGACAGCAAATAGCAAATGTGGATCTGAGGGTAGCAGGGAGGTTGGAGAAATGTGCCAAGGGCCTCTCCCTTTTATTCTGTGTCTCATCATTCTTTATCTGACGAATAAAATTGAATAGGATTTAGTGTTCTTCCCACCTACCCTGAATCTGCTAATTTCTCATTGTTGTGGCTTTGTTAGAAACTGGATCAGGATAGAATTCCTTCCTAAAATACTCTAATTAAATAAGAAATTAGGCTACTTTTGAGAGTTAGGTTTACTCCCTGTAAATTTTTCAGATTTACTGAGTTTCTTTATGCAGGGAGGGGGTTCTAAAAGGGGATCTAGGAAGAGACAGAGCAGAATGAGAAGTGGGGAAGCTGAGTACAGAAGATATCAGTGCTATGAAAAAGACAGTTTTTCTGTCTGGTCATCTATATAGTTTACATTCACATATTTAGAGGAAGGATTTGTCAGGTTAAGACTCAGGCTGAAAGGGCTAGGTATGATGTAGGATTTAGGATTCTTCCTAAATCGACCATGTAAATCTAATCTGTCTTTTGAAGTGACTAATCTGGCTTGTTCACACCTTATACCTAAATTATTCCCATAAGCTAAATCTTAAGAGGCTGGTTGCCCTGGAGACCAGCCATGGTTATGAGACTAGCTAATAAGGGGGACAATAGGATCCAGATTCCCATGTAGGAGCAAAAAAAACTTCCAGCTGCTGGAAGTGTTGTGGAAACACAGTCTTCAACTGTCGACCCCATCAGGATTTTCTCAGCTGAAGATAGCCTCTTTATTGAAGCTCATTCTCTCTTCCTGAAGTTGCCTGTAACCAACGGTTTACCAGTGTAGAGCTATAAAGGCCTGGACTGCTCTACCAATTGAGGAAAGCCTTGAAATATGCCAGTTTCAGAAAGCCCCGCAGTTTTAGGCTAGGCTTCATTTCCTGGCATTGCTGGTCAACCGCTTTAGCTCAATCTGTTTATTTTTTCCCATGGGCGTGGGTCCCAACAGCACTCACTAATAGGCCTGTTGCCTGCTAATCTTTGTTGCAGGTTCCATTCCCTGAGAGGCAGACTGTAAGGCAACATATAACTTCTGAGTCTAATTTAGAAAACTGGGGCCCTCTGAAAGATAACCTTTAGGATTGTGATCTGTTCCAACATGTAAACTTGCTCAGAGTGAGTTGGCTAATTCCAGGGAAGTCTGTATGAGTGGAATAGTTTTTCTTCCTCTGTGGGTCTAGTTCCCCTTTGACTGGCTAAGGGAAACAGACTAACTCATTTCCTGGGAATGGAACTGACACATTTCTCGGGACAATCTTATTCATGTTGAAATGCTGCTTATATGAAACTCTTTTCTCCTTCAGCTTACCTATTTTCATCGCCAGGTTTCAACCCACACTGAAGCAAGAAGAAAATTCGGCTTCATACTAAAAGTAGAGACCAGGTGGATATCTTTTAGCCTCAAACCCATGTTTATTGAATGAAGTTGCATGGCGGCACACATCCACAAAGACAACACATGACTCTTTTTGTAACAGCTTCTCTCCTAAGGGAAGTTCCAGAAGAAACTGTGAATCATTTAATTAGTCTTTTGTCCCCTTGACTCAGATTTTGTGACTACTGTGCATTTAAGCCCAGTGCTAAATCTTAAATATTTAATCTCAGCAAAGCACACTTCATCATCTTTGAGGTCCTAATCCACCTGTGACTACTTCACCTTGAGGTCATGCGAGCAGGCCAGAGTCATCTCGGTCTCCCCTGAGAGAATGAGTAAAGTTTGAGGCATGGAAGGCCTTTCCTTCTATGAGGACCCGGACCTTTGAGTTACAATTAAGTTCTATTTACTTGCAGAGAAGAGAGTGGGTAATGGGCTCTTTTTTGTTTGAGGGCCTAGAAAAGAGAGGCAGTTTCACTGAGGGAGATGGGTAGACTTTGATAGAGAATGTCAGACTAGATGCACCTTGCCATTTTGAATGTGATTATGTGTTTCTCCTAGTAGTTGAATTGGGAACAGAATGTATTGTCTCTTGCAAAAAATTGTTCCCTACCTCTAAAATGACTACACATTGACAATCCAGTAGTAATAAGCATCCGCACTGCCAGAACTATGGCATCTAAGTATTTTGGGTCCATTTTCATACTCCAAGAAAAGCTTGAATTGCTGCCAAAGAAATGCATTCAGTGATTTCTTTCGAGAACCTTGATTCTTTAAGTGAGAAACCTCTTGTCACACCAGAAAGCAAAGATACCGCATCTGTAGTGGAAACTGGTAGTGTTCAGCCTAGGTCCCCTTGGATTCATTTTGCTCTATTTTGCTGTTTCTTTGTGCCCCTTGATTAGCCTTGGTGTGCTCTTCCAACATCCTTTGCCTGCAATTCTCATTCAGAAATAGCTATTTGTGGATGCTCAGAATGTAGGTGTAGAAAGCCAAAAGTGCCTGAGAGTTTACTCCCTCTCCCCTATGAGGTGTTCTGCTTAGTAAGTGCTGGGAATATAAATTATTACTCAGATTTTGCCCTAACTTGGAGGTAAGAGATCTGCCTTTCAGAGTTCTGCAGCCATCAGTGTTCCTGACTTGATCAGTAAGCCACCTTGCTGACCTTGTCTCCTACTGCCTTCTGCCTCTCACTCTGTTCCAGCCACCATGGCCTCCTTGCTGTGTTGTATATCGACTGTGAGTCTTTACATTTCCTGTTGCCTCTGTCTGAAATGCTCTGCCAGGATGGCTGATTGACAGAGACATAAAAAACATGACAGTGAGCCAGAGACCTTTGCAAGACCTTCTCTGATCACCCAGTGTAAAATGGTAACACCCTCCTCTCAGTCATTCCTTGTCTCTCTGTGTTAATATTTTATAGAGAACTTATCACCATGTGACAAAGCTTTACTTACTTTATTATTGTAAGTACAATGAAAGTAAGAACTTGCATTTATTAAAAATCCATAAAACAGAGCTTTGTTGAGCAAGCATTATATACTGGGTGCTAATTGTTGCAGTAATGAAAGGTGGAAGGACTTGGGGGTTTATTGGGAACTTCCTTAGAGACAAACAGCTGAACAATGTGGAAAAGACCTTTGCTTGTTGGAGGAGTTGAAAGAAGGCCACTGCGAAAAAAACATACTGAGGCAAGGGAAGATGGAAGAGGAAGAAGAGGGTTGACAGGACAAAATAAGTTCGAATGATAACAAAGTAGGATAAAGGCTCACATCCCCAAGAGTCACTGAAAGTCTTAAAACAGAGGAGTGATGATTCATGTACACAGGCCTCTCTGATTTTGTGCAGAGAATGGGCTGGGAAATGGCCATTTTAGAGCCCAGTGCAGTGGTCTGGTTGGGAGGTGACGTAGCTAGGACTGCTGAGGTGGGGTGGGGGAAGGCGGTGGTTATCAAGCATCTGTAATCAAGAACAGAGATGCTTGGGGAAGCTGTCAAGACTTTCTCTGGGAGAGTAAGTGGAGATTCCTGACATAAGCAACAGTGGCTGCTGCTGCCTTGCTGAGCCTGGGAATCTAGAGGAGTAGGTTATGGGTATTAACCCTTGGAGATGGTAGAGCCGATGATGGTTTCCATTTTAGATTTACTTTCCTTAGGTATAGAGGCATCTTCTGACAGACCTATTTATGTAATCATCTACTTGGCATTTCTAAGCATAGTTACAGGCATCTCAAAGCTTAGTAGATAGCCTGTAGATGGTATTTGAACTTGCTGGAGAGATCTTTTAAGCAAATGTGTGAGAAGCAGGCAAGCAGATGAGAGCCTAGGCCTGACTCCTGGTATATTTTAACTCCTCACAGAGATGAAGAGGAAAAGAAATCACCGCAAGTCACTTAGACATTCATTCACTCAATTTTTGACTGATGAAGAAACAGGTGCTGAGAGTAGTGAGGAAACCGACCTTTTCTTTTGGGCAGCTGGGTCATGAGATTGAAGCAAAGTCTTTTTGAAGTAGGGGAGAGTAGAAAGAGTAAATGGTTCAAAAGTAGAAGAGGTTTTTAAAAATTAATTAGAGTGCTTAGTTCATATCACCACTATTTTTGTGGACAAAGGATCTTGAATGTTTTCACCTTCTATCTGAAGTCTACGTCTGCCTTCACTTATAAATGTGTAGAAAAGATGCTTCCATCTGTTTTTTCTTCACCAACCTCCCTTCTGCTCTCTCATGACTGCAAAAATTTTCCTATGAGTTGCAAACCTTCTTTTAATTAAAAAATTCTCTGATTTCTCTTTTTCACAGGGATATGTGAAGCTCGTGTGTCTGCAGCTCTTAACAGTGTCAGAATGCAGTAAATGGTTGATGGACATGTATTTAAAGAGAAGATACAGAATGTGACAGAGGTACATTTTTCAAACTTTCATTCTAGAGACTTCTCCATGTGTTCTAGGGGGAGCTATAATTCTCACTGTTCTGGCTAAAGGACGGATTCAGATCATTAGCATTCTGTTCCTCACAGTAGGGGAAAGTTTTGCAATATGTTAGGCTCATCAGAGCTCCTATAGACCTTTATGAACAAGGCTCTCTGTGCCCTTAAACACTACTTCTACTAACTTTATAAAGGTTGTAGAAACCAGTTAAGACAAATCACTAACTACAACTGTAAATCCTATAAGGGACCTGCCAGATCAGTGCCATTCAGCCCCCTAAATCTTCTCCAAATAACCTTATTGTCTCTCTTCTTTGGAGTCATCACAGAACTTAAGTTTGTACTTCCGTGCCCTTTAGAAAGAGTTGAAGTCCTTTGCTCTTTTCCATGAACAGCATGTTAGTCAAAATGTACGTCAGCTCCAATTGCTTGGTGAAAAATAGGTCACTGCTAGTCATGTTTAGCATTCTTCTTTCTTCCCCTTTGGGACAGAATCAGCTTTCAGACTATTTTTCACAGAGTATAAGGATTAGTGCCTCTTTATCAATGTTGTCCATATCCCCACTCAGTATACTTTATTATCAGTGCTAGAAGGTGCTTCTCAAAGCCTGAGTTGTAGAGCTGTAAAAAAAAAAATCAAGCTCCCCAAAGCCAGGGAAAATTGAAATGTCACTCTTTACAAGGAGTTTTAGGAGGGAGACTAAGCATTTACTTCAGTACAGACCATCTATTCTATGGCCTAGTTTAGAAACTTTCAAAATCAATTTTAAATCTTTTCTTTATAGCTTTCACATCCCTCAATATCATCCCTTTTTCATTATGAAATTGCCTCGGCCAGGCAGCACAGGCTGGGTGAGGAGGCTGGGTTGGGTGGGGGAGACTGGTGATTGATTTGTTGTCCAGGCACTACGCCTCCTGCTATGCACAGCCCTGCACACCAGTCTGGCTGCTGGCCTCAGCGCTGGCCCCGGATGCATTAAGCCTGCCTGCTGTTTGGCAGACATTTTCCTTTGTTTGTGCTCCTTGTGCTGCTCTAATAACCCTCCTCAAGGCCAAATTAGATTTAGATGGAAGGGGAAGTCAGCTAGAGGCTTCAGAATGACTATGCTAATTAGAAACCAAAATATAAACAGCAACTCCACATGGATCTATTAAATAGGCCAGCATTCTCCATAGCAAATCAAATTAAGAGAAATCCCATTATCTCGCTCAGGGCTTGTGCATTTTTTCTGACCGCATGTTTTAGTGTTTGAGCAAAACGAGGATACAGAGATATTTCATTATAGGTCTGGTTCTAAACTACAACCATTTCCTCCCTTACTCCAAATTACAATACTACCAAGCCATTATTCACAATTAAGCCAAACTATTTTTTTAAATCCACTGTAAGTTTGTGTATCACCCTCTGAAGATTTTAGGTTTTAATGTGGCCTCAAATATTTTATTTATCCTCAACAGCTTGGCTTCAGTGTCAACTAGTTACCACAAGGCATTCTAAACAGCTTCTGAAAAGCCCTGTGTATCCTATGAGAGTTCATGTTTATGAATATCTGCTACAGAAAATGAATATTTCATCCATTAATTTCTAACCTTGTACACTAAGCTGATTCTGCAAGGGAATGCAAAATAAAAATAGCCTGTTTCCTTCTTTAAAATGAGCCAATCCTAGTGGCCAGGAAGTTTTTAGGAACTTAATATTAGAGACAGTGTAGCAGCTGAGATGAGCAGTCACTAATAAAGTCTACAATTACTGAGCTGGTAACAGAGGAGGAATCAGAAATGGGAAGTTTTGCCATGTGCGGTGGCTCACACCTGTAATCCCAGCACTTTGGGAAGCTGAGACTGGCAGATCACCTGAGGTCAGGAGTTTGTGACAAGCCTGGCCAACATGGCGAAATCCCCATCTCTACTAAAAATACAAAAATAGCTGGATGCGGTGGGTATCCTGTAATCCCAGCTACTCAGGAGACTGAGGCAGGAGAATTGCTTGAACTGGGGAGGCGGAGGTTGCAGTGAGCCGAGATAGCACCACTGCACTCCAGCCCGGGTGACAGAGTGAGACCCTGTTTCAAAAAACAAAACCAACAAAAGAAATGGGAGGTTTGCTCAGAGGCTGGGGCAAAAGGGGGCAGGTCTCCCTGATAGTCATCCTTAAAATGCTTCTTTTCCACAGGCAACCCTAAAAGGTAGGTATCTCAACACTGCATGGGTGGAGAATTTCAGGTTCTTTGTTTAAACTTTTTGTAAAAATAAGCTTTTCACCACTCACAGCATTTTTCATTAGCTCTGTGTGCTAGGTGCTCTAGTGACAAAATGGTCAGCAAGCTGGCAATCAGTCATTGAGGGAGGAGTAGGATACTGATCGCCCTTGATATCTGATCAAATTCCTCATCTCCCATCATCCCTAGGTGATAATTGATCACCCTGGCCTATTTTAAGCAAGAATCTTGTTAAGTTGGTTTAGCAGGAATCTTGTTTCCCTTGACATCTCATCTTCCATCCTGTGCCTCCCTTCCTCCCAGCTTCTTGGCTATAAATCCTGGCTTGTCTACTATATTCAGATTGAGCCCAATTTTTCCCTTTCATTGGGATAGTCTTGACACCTATTGAAATAGTACTATTTAAACAAGTTTCAGTAATTTTTTCTTTAATACTTAGCGAGAATAGATACAGGAATGCGCTCTTCTGATACAAATGTTGAATAAATGAAACATCTTCCCAACATAACATCTTACTTAAACCAAGTTCTTTGTATCTGTCTGTCTGTCTGTCTGTCATCTATCCACACACACAATACTCTGAAAGTTTCTAAAGGAATCTCAAAAGGAATAATATTCTCCGCTGGTTACTACTGCCTTCAGGATAATAATTACAGGATAATAGCAAGCATGTAATACCTTCTGTTTAAGCCTTCTCCTTCATACACATTACTCTC
Source organism: Plecturocebus donacophilus (assembly GCA_004027715.1). NCBI lineage: Eukaryota > Metazoa > Chordata > Mammalia > Primates > Pitheciidae > Plecturocebus > Plecturocebus donacophilus. The sequence continues at coordinate 46,064 of PVKP010003598.1, read as the reverse complement.
CACCTAAGTATCCCTCTGTCTCTCCTACCTTTAGTCTAAGGTTCAAGGCATTAAAGTGGGCCATATTTGAATAACTCTAGATATGTGCTGCCCAACATGGGAACCAGTTATTTATGCTATATGTGGGAACCACATATAGTTATTTATGCTTAAATTAATTAAAATTAAGTAGAATTAAAAATTCTTCAGTCAGCCACATTTCCAGTACTCAAAATCCACATGTGGCTAGTGGCTACCATTTTGGAACAGGACAAATATAGAGCATTTCTGTTACCACAGAAAGTTCTACTAGGTAGTGCTGCTTTAGAGAATTCACACTTCTTGGAGCAAAAGTTATAAACATTCCTCACAGCCAGGCTTTCAATAGCATAGGTAGTATGGAGAGTATTTCAGACTAACTTGTACTCATACTCATTTTTAAAGCTCTTTTATTGTGGTACTCTCTGTGACTCCTTTCTTGATTATCCCAGGCCAGATAAATTTGTACTGGTTCTCATTGCTTACAGATTTTTTTGGTTTCCTGGATGTAACTCTGAAACCTAAGAAGCAAAGTTCTGTTTTTGTCTTTAGGAAGGAGCAGATGGAGGGGAGGGGTCTTCTTTCCACAGTATGAGCACAGAGCAATTGGAGAGTCTGGGAAGGCTGAGCTTTTGAACAAGGAAGGCTCTGTTATTTATTATCTGGTACCATATGATACGGTAAAATTACCTGTCTTCATTTTACAGACACCGAAACTGAGGCTTAAGAGTCAAAAAATATCTGCATCTTAGGATCATTGTGAACATTTTGTTTATGTAAATCACGACTTTGGCACATCATAAGTACGTAAATATTGGATGTTATCTTGTCTAAGTCTTGTTTCTTTAATTGTAAAAGTTTTAATTGGGATATGGAAGGAGAAGATCGAGTTAATATTTTATGCAAAAAATTTTACATACAATAGTTTTTAAAAAGCCGTTATTTTGGCACGAGCTAGGAATTTGTTAGTCATGGAAAGGGAAAGGTGTATTTCTAGCTTAAAGAACATGAGGCTTTGTTTTAAGGCTTGTATCCAAGTTGAATGCAAATAATGATTCTTTATGGTCGGAAGGATTTGTGTCAAAAAATGAAGAATAGCAGCTCAAAATTATTTTAGCTTTCAAAAGGAGATAACAGTAATATTAACATTTTAGACACAGAGTCATCGAATAAAGTGTCAGCAATGCAATAGATGTTCCTTTCTTCAATTTTATCAGTTTGCAAAATTCATGAGGTTAATAAGTATTAAAAATCTCATTACTGTACCATATCAAATAGGGATATAGCTCGAGGGTGTAATAAACTAGTTCCATTGTTGAAACTCCATCAAAAGCAAGACTGCACTTACGCAGCATTATAAAAATCCCTATATCTCTCTGCGTACAACTTAATGTAATGAAAAATAGTACGTACGGGGTTTCTGAAAGCTCACACTTCAAATCCTGAAGCTCATTGACTTCGTGTATAAAGTCATAGCAGGTGGCTATTAGATTTTTGAAAGAGATTCACTGTCAGCAAAATGCTATTGGTTTAGCTGTAGATATATTGGGAGGTTCTATGAATAGCTGTATTTGCCTTTTTTAAAAAATGTATAACTTTGCCAAAGCAATACAAGTTTTTAGTATTTTACAGGATATAACCATCACCCTCCTTCCTGCAGGGTATATAAAGCAATATTGATAGAGTATAATAGCTGTTCACCTGATTTTGGAAAGAAGATGATTCCCTGGCATCTACCTATATTGATTCCACTGACTCTCCTTCCTGTAATTTTCTGCCTCAGACCATCTCGGTTCACTCCAGGAACCCACATCATTCTTATCTAGCTGTCATCCACACTATTGGCTGTCTCAAATGTCATTCTGTTTCAATAAATAACTTAAGATGAATTATGATTAGAGATTGGTTTTGGGGTCCATAACTGGAAAAGAAAACTGAATGGGGAAAGTCCTACGTAGAAATTTAAGTCACCTTAATAGAATATGAAATATTTTTTCATCAGGCCTGAGTTAGAAAAGATGGGTATAGAGGATATATTGCTTCTCTACCAATGTCTTTTTGACAGCTAAGAAACTCCTAGTTTCTGAGGGGCAGGTAGGGGTTCCTCTATGACCTTGGGGAGGTTAGGCTCTTACCCCAGTTGATAAATCATGATTTGTCTAAACCACTCATTAATCTACTTCCTCAGATTGATATAAATGTGGACATGTGGGATAGAGAACACGACTCAGGGCGAATGAATTACAAGGAAACACTGTTCTTTTCATTCAGAAAGAGATGCCATCCTCGGCAAAACCTTAGGAGCCATAGGCCTTTTGCTCCTTCCCCATTGCTCTGTCTGGAACTCAAATGAGATGCCTGGAGACCACCTTGAAAAGCTTGTGGACCAAATCCAACATTTTAAAGATGGATGAGTGAAATTCCTGGGCTCATAATATCAATGTTGAGCTAAGCTCTAGAATTTTTATTGTGTGAGAAAAATAAACTTCTATTTTAAAAGTCACCTTCACATTGGATTTTCTTGTAGCAGGAAGCATTTCTAGGTAATACAGTAACTGACAGGCATTCGCATTCTCAGGCCACAGTTAATTCTCCAATTGTCAGCACAGTGCTTTTTTAGAACTGGAATCCAGTGCTCTCTACCAGGTATATATATGACTGCATGTTTTCACATTTGTTGTGGCCTGTGAAATTCATACCTGTTACACACGCACACACATTAGAACTGAACTTATTGAGTCCCCATTAGGTATGAATATAAAATATTCGAAACACTTCAAACTCAAATCATTGAATAAGTTGATCATTTCAGTCTTAAACAAGGATAAATTTAGGATTTTTGTCTTCTTTCTACTCCTGCTTCCTGACACTTCTCATGCTGATGACCAAGGTACTAAGAAAACTTTAAAAACCTAGCAGTGCTGGGAGACATCAGATGAAGTTGTGCCTATCTTGCTCTACAGTACTCTTCTGCCTCCTGTATCTTTTTCCTGGACAACTGCAATGCTGTCCTTACTGGTCTTTCCATACTGTTTTTACCATGTTGTATACATTGGCTTACTATTCAAATGCTAGAGAAAGATACAAAATGTGAATTTCAAGACTTCCCCAGCTCTAGTACTAGTACCAAGAGGCAATCACGTAGTACTGATGTTATGTTTGCATCATAACTTTAAAGCTGCTAAGTCAAGAAATAAAAGAGTGAGAATTTAGAATTTATTGTCTCTGCCGGAAAAAAATGAAGAATTTACTAAATTTACCCAACCTCTTACCTCATCTACCAAATCTGTTAATTGTAGTTACAGAAAAGATTGTAAATGTCAAAACTTGATTTAAAAATAAATTATAACTAAGTCTTCCATGCTTTGGTTTATAGATTCAACCCATAGATAATGAATGACATTTATCATATTATGTAAATGTTCTTTTAAAATCAATTAATATGAATGGATTCTTGCAGGAGCAGACAATCCTAGATTATTGAAACATTGCTGCTTGAAAGGAGAATTTTCCAAGTGTTAAGATCTGATATAGCCTATTAATTTTCTTCTGCCTAACTTGTCTGGGCTCTCATAACTATCCTCCTCTTCTATGAGCCTTTGTGCCTGGGGGTGGAATGTTTTGCTCTGTTGTTAAACCCAGAGAATACTGCATGCCCCTTCTCCTGCATTTTCTCCCTTATATCCCATTCGTATTTTAAGGAAAGTCCAATAAAGGGGATTGTTTTTAAAATATCTCATTGGGTGTGCCAACTTTTTATTAGGAACTTGTCTTTCAAATCTGTACACAGACGAACTATATAGAATAGAAAAATGATTACCATAAGGCTGTGAAGGGTAGTGGAGGGTGGGGTAGGGGGAAGGTAGAAATAGAAATGGCACAAAAAATAGAATGAATAAGACCTATTTGATAGTACAATAGAATGACTATAGTCAGTAATAACTTAATTGAACATTTTAGAATAACTTAGAGTTTAATTGGATTGTTTGTAATCAGAGGATAAATTCTTGAGGGGATGAATGCCCCATTCTCCATGATGAGCTTATTTCACATTGCATGCCTGTATCAAAATATCTCATGTACACCATAAATATATACACCTACTATATACACCCACATACATACAGCCAAACTATCACTCACATGTGAAGGTATCATCATTTCAAAATTTTCTCTCACAACTTCGATGCATTGAATGTAAAGACAGCAACGAGACAAAATACAATGGAGAAGCATTGTTGCTAAAAATCTGACACCAAGTAGGATTATTACTTAAGAAATTTCTTTTTGAAAGTTGGTATAATTTAGAAATTCCAACAATGATAAAGTTTTCAATGTGTTTAAGTATGAGTCAAAATTTTTTTCTTCCTACTCAGTACTTGGGGGATCCTTTCAATCAAAATGTCTTAAAATTAATTAATAAAGCATTAACCAAAGTAATACATTCATGGAGTTAAAAAGTCAAGTAGTGATAAAAGATTCAAGAAAAAACAATGTTCCCTTTCTCTACCCTGTGTCTCCCACATTATTAGTGCACCCTAGAGGAAACCACTTTCAACTCTTGGCATTGCATCTGAAATTTACCTCCTTGTGTATAAATAATATGTGTTTTATTTCTTGATTTATTAGTTAGGATATTACATCCTATTGTGGATGTTGATGAATTAGTCCAACTGCCTATCCCTGACCTTGGTCTACACAATGGTATAAATTTTTCAACATCATTATTAAAATTTATTTTTCTCAAATGTAGTTGGCATTTGCAGTATGACTATAGAAATATTGCTCTCTGATGAGCCAGGTAGTATACTATAATTAAGATTCTCTTAATGTTCAATATTTAGTTTTCCATGTGTCTATTTTCTAAAATTTCGAAATGACCTATGAAACACCAATGATTTTTTCTAAATCAAACATTCAAATCTATGGTGCCTTTTATTTCTTAGGTAACTTCCCCTTTGCAGCCTTCTATTCTCTAGCATTGTCAGGATTGATTATTCTCTGAACATGACTTATTACTCATCTGAGACTTAATTTCTCTGCTCGCCAATGTTCAAGCTCCTCTTTTGTGAATCATATATCTATTGTTATTGTCATTATTGTTTGTAACCTTGGTTTGATGGAGTGCACCCTTCATTAGTAACTGAGACAAAGTGCATGAGAGGTGTATTTTAGTTTCAGGTCTGAAAATGTCTTTTTCAGCTTTGATTCCTCTGCCTCTGTAAACCACCAATCAAGTGTATGGGTAGAACAGCACTTCTTTTGGTCAGAATTTTGAAGCATTGTGCTCTTATCTTCAAATAGCTAGTGTTGATGTTAAGAGTTCCAAAGATATTCTGATTCTCATTCCTTTTTTTTTGGCAACTTATTTCTTCCCTCTGGAAAATTTTAGGGGCTTATACAGTCTCTGTTGTTTAGTGACATAACTCTAAGTCTTTCGTAATTTTGATTTTAAAGGGTAGCTATGTGTGTTTTTTCCTTACTAAGATTAAAGACATCTTCAGGATAGAATATCAGTTTTGATGCACAGAAGAATGTATATTCTTCTGTGCATACAGTCGTATTCAAACAGACATGTTGCTTCAACCCCATATTTACAACCCCATATTTACAAACATGTTGATTTAACCCCATATTTACAAGTTTACCCCACAAGTTTATATGTACGAACTTGTGATGTTTTAAAGCACTGAGTGTACAATGTACTCCATATGTAATATTAAAATGAATGTATTGTTATTTTTCATTAAAAATGGAAAAAAGGTCTATTATACTCGATTCCGAACAACCAAAAAGGCAATTGAAAACATTTTAATGTAATTAATAATGTATGTATAGGATATACATATGTATATGTATAGAAGACTGCTTTATCACTGAATACTCATATTGTAAGCTTTATGAGGAAGGAGTTTGCTCCTAGCTAAATTGTAGAGTATTATATGTCTCATACATTTAACACATAAAATATATTTACATATATCTGCATATAAATATATAATATGTATATAGTATATATTATAGACATATATGTTAATATAAATATATAAATTTAAGACAACACTGGGTTACCACTGCAAGAATATTTCCTGCTAATGGCATCCACCTAATTTTGAGAAGTACTTTTATTCCTTACACTTTTACAAGTACTTTTTTCAAGCTTCTTACATTCTTGCGACTGACTCAGAATAGAGCGTAAGCTTACAGATTACTAACATCCTTATCTTACTCTAATTCCTTTTTAGGCATTATTTTCTTATAAATGATTTTTAATTGCATAAAATGAGAGGACACAAATTTAAATCAGAAGAGATAAAGCCAAGGGAAATACTATGTTTTCAGAGGCATGATTAGCTCCTTCAATACTTTTCTTAATTGCTCAGAAAGTGACAGAAACACCATCCTGAATGGAATGGCCACTGCAGCGCTCTCATGAATGACCTGGTGGCACATACAGTCTTCCGCACCTGGGGAATACAAATACATAGAGGAAACATGACTGACTTAGTTTCCTACCTCAGGAAAAACAAAGTTAGGGGTAAGCACTTGGCTCCTGGAGACAAAAGTTAATACAACGATGGCTTCTATTCTGGAGACTTATTTGACTTAACTTCTTACCAGTTTTCATGCCTGTAGAGTTAAAAATTGAGATAAAACCTTACCTGCTTGCCAAAGAAAATTCCCAGGCCATAATCTGATCTCAATATAAGGCTTTGGTCACAGGAAAAGAGACACAAAAAATGGCAAATGCCTCCTGGATGGAACACAGCATGCCTTCTTCAAATGGAAAGGACAACTGCTTGTTGCCTATTTGTATATGCTTTCCTTTCAGTTTAATGCTTAGAGAATAAAATAGATTGGGAATCTTGGGAAACAGGGTTCAAACAATAAGAATGCCTATTGGCTGTCTTATAGAGAGTGAATAGCTAATGTGGATAGAGGCGGTGACCAGCCTCCATTTCATCTTTCTATTGTCTGCCAGAGCAGCATGTAATCTACTTCAGGAATCTGCAACTGGAGAAAAAACATGCCAATTATTTTTATTGATCTAAAGCCTTTGTAGGTGGGACACCTTGCCAGGGTGGCATATGGAAATTTAGATAAGGAAATGATTGCAGAGACACGAAAAGGGCTTTGCTATTTGGAAAGGAATGTGTAGGTCTTAAAAAAATGAACAGGCACTTGATATTCCAGAGCTAAAGAGCACCAAAGACACATTATGCAGGCGCAGCAATGGAAATTGATTACTAAGCCTTCGATGAGTCACATGCCTTAGGAATTAAGTACTCCAATCTATTATTGTCAGTATCCTGATGGGTCAACCAGGCTGTGAATGGGAATTTGCATTAAATTGATTTGAGTGTTTTTTCTTGAACTAACATCACTCAATCAAGGGACACATTCAGACAGAGCTAGATAAGTCTGACTGAATTTGATTTGGAAAGGCAGAGTAGCAAGGAATTAGCAGACAGAATTTAAAAATGCCATAAATCTGGCATTACAAACTGGGCTGGGAAAAACAGGTCACCAATCTCTGTGCCACAAATAGTGTATAAAATCAAAGCAAATTTGTTTTTCATCTCTGTAGCATGTTGACATAGTCATGGATTACAAAAACCAGGTAACACAGAGGGCGGCATCTTGGAGGATTCCAGAAGATCTCATCCAGAAACAACAAAGTATTTGCTATCTATTCAGGGCCAAGAGTCTATATTTCTGGCATACATTTGCTGTGCAGTGATCTTTTAACTTCAGGAAAATCACTTTCTCTGCAAAGAAGCTTAATTTGAAGAGGGTAAACCAGATGACCTCAGATCCACTCCGGTTTAACATAATGTGATTATGTGAGTCCAGGAATATTAATTGACAAATTGCGCTTAGATATTTGATGTTCTTTGCAGTTTAGGTGCTGGGATCCACAAGAAGCTTTAGTTGTAATGTGTACTCTGTCATGACACATAAGTGATGGTTCAGGGAGAGCATGAATCCCGAGGGGCTATGGTGGGTTGGCAAGTTTTTAGATGGATTTTGAATGATACTGAAATGTTGACAACATTTGAATGTTGAGTGAATAAACACCTATAGTTTTGGAAGAAGCACCTTCCTAATCATCTACTGGTACTCAAAATGATTTGAATTCATTAACAAATTATGAATAAAGTTCTTTTTTATCTACTATTAACCACTCACCTACATATGCTAATAAGGATTCAGATGTTTGCTTAGAATGGTAGGGAAAAGGTGTCAAACACTCACAGGTTAGTCATTTACAGTAATTCTCAGAGAAGCTACAGCATCCTTACATTTTAGCTTGATCTACAAAACAGCATCAAGTTGAAACTTTATTCCTTAATTTAAAAAAACACATCTAACTTTGAAGTATTATAGTGTTGCTCTTAGTTGGTTGAAGAATACTTGGAAGGATCATAACTCACTAATGTTCACCTGTACTAACCATTAAGCTGAACATTTGGGAATGACATGAGGTTACTGGTTTGCTGACTAAGCAGGAGTAATAGCTGACCTGTTATCAGTATCTAGAGTCTCTTTCATTTCCATTCTGTCTGTTCCTAGGGTCGTCATGGTAACATTATCATGGTATCCTTACTGTTGATACTGCCTGGTAGAAGTCTGAGAAGTATCAGAATATAGGAGTCTGTATTGCTCCATTCCCCTCTTATGGCTCACTCTGCCGCTGCAGAATCCAGAAATCACTGACACTGTTTGTGTCTTTAATCATGCTGTAACTTAGTATTCATAGGATATACATCTTTAGATGTTCAGGCTATATATTTGCTTAGTTTAAAATAGAGGAAATGTTTCTTAAAGATCAATGTCTTAAAAATTACTTTGTCCCTTGAACTTTGCTCTTAAGCAGAAGGTGGTGAAGTTTTGGAGGCAAACCATTTGCACAAGAAATCTCATTGTCTAAATATGTTACCATTTGAAGCTACAGCAATCAACATTTTTTCCTCATGGTGAATTAGGGTTATTCAGTCAAAACTCCATTCAACCTGAACCACAAGTTCTGTTGAATTCTTGTTTGAACTAGAAATCTGGCTATTAAAGTCCAAAATAGTACACTAAAGATAAAATTACTGTGTTATAATGCTCTAGTGAATGTATAGAGTGTATTGAAGCCCAAAATGACAAAAGTATAATAGAAATCACGCAAAGGAAGTTGAGAATCCATTTTCAAGTATGTAAAAGTGTGGTCAGGAGGTGATTTTTAAATAGTATTAAATGTGTATATCATCCTTGTCTATTAAACCTATAGAAAGAGCTTGGGGAAATAAATGTGGAGAGAACACTGTGTTGCTTCCAGTACCAATGGGAGATGATCCTAGACTCAATATTTAGTAAGTCTAAGACATAACGCCCAGAAATGTGCACATCTGCACTGCAAGGGTAGAAATGGGAAGACAAATGGTAAGGATCTACGGAACGAAATGTGGGGTGGTTACAACAGAGTTTCCACCATCGAAATTGGTACAAATTAGTCTGGAAAAGTATCTGACTCACATTTCCTCAGCCACTAGGGGGCCTCACTGGAATGTACGCTGTTTATCTAAAGACCTTCTTCCTCAATGTGCACTGCTCCCCGTTCTGATCCTAGAGAGAAGATAAATTGCTGGTCAGTGTTTATACAGATGTCACAGTCTTAGTTTCCAGTTGTGTTTATAGTGGCCTTCAAAGAGAGGAGACAAAAATAAGCAAGCACATGAGCTCACTTTGTGGTTCTCCCTACTTCAGAGGGACTGTATTTCTAAACAATAAAATCCTACAGGCTACCTTTATGAATGAGGTGCCATGTTGTGGAAAGTCATACATTTTGCAAATCAATAAAGCCATGTTATTATATCATGGAAAATAAGGATACCCAGGAACCAATATAAAATTCATCAAAAAGAATTCAATACAGTATTATGTTCTAGGTTCTAGAATATATGGAAACCGTATCAAGCATCAATTTAAGTCTGGGTTAACTATTAAGCTCTTCACAGATCTTCCTCTGGAGTGACTGAGCCCATGGTTACCATGCCCTTCTCTGGCTAGGGTTGTAGGAATCTTTCCGTTTATAGTGATAATTGGGCAACTGAGTCCCAGTAAGTACTCAAGTGGGACACCTGTGTAAAAGCAGTCTTTCTCCTAATGATCAGGGTCAAGTTCCTCTACCAAGATTGTGACTTTTTTCTTACTTTCTAATTCCTGGATACAGGTAGGCCAAAGTGCCCTTGATCCAATTATAGCTTAAAATTCAATGAGATACTTGCTATTTTCTGTTAAAGTGTCAGCAATTTGGGCATCAGGACCTTTCCCTGCTGCAACTTTTCAAGGACTAGAAGAGAAAGGAACCATAAATTAAGCTCCCCAAGTGAATTATTGGGAGTTAGGGTAAGTGGACATGATTGGGACTATTACTTGATTGAGCTTTTGGTAGTCTACAACTTTCATAGTCTATCGCATAGCTAGGTCTGGCATTTGTAGGAATTAGGTGAATTATACAAAGTTACAGTGGGAATTACTAACCTGGCATTCTTGAAATCTTTCAAGGTGGCACTAATATCCACTATCCTGAAGATGTAATATTGTTTTCGATTTACCCCTTTGGCTATTGGTGGGGCAGTTTTAGAAGCTTCGCATAGCCTGTAGGATTAAAGATTTCATAGGGAAAAGCAGCAACACTAATAGAGAAGTCAAACAATACAATTGTCAAACATGCTAAGTCTAATCATACATCCTGGAAGTGTGGAAATGATCACCACATAGAGTCTGCAGATCAAGCTGACCCACTGTAAAGTGGACTTTAGCCATTTGTTATCTGGCCTTTCTGTGCCTCAACACTAACAGAGGGCCATCCTATTGCTTTGGGCTTCCAGATTTCATTATCAATTCATACCCATTTTCCAATAATCCTGAAAATGTTTGAGAATTCTCTTTTTTCTCAATGTATTGTTTCCTTGAGTAAATGGCCAAAAGACCCTTTAGGGAAAAGAATCAAATATTACCATGTATACTTCCTAAGACTTTGCAGTTATTTTCATACTGGAGACTGAGTCTGAAAACTGGTTCAGGTCTAGAAATTGCATAGTGAATTGTGATTTTTTTAATGGGTGCCTTTCCTCAGACTCCTTGACATCCATCGTTTGTTTCCTTTGTTGGTACAAGTTGAGTAGTACCTTGTTGACTGACCACCTACTTTGCTCCTGGAGTTGCCATGTTCCATCAACCATCAACACCCTTTTTTTGTGTTAGGTCCCTTTGCCACTGCAGTCTCGTCACTCACCATGATAATTGTGGCCTTTTGGCTTGGCTTCTATTGTTTGGGGTCTTACTATCCCCATTACCGTAAGTAAGCCATTAACAACCTTTTGAAACATCATGCCTGATGTATAGTGTAAAGCTATCAGTTAACATTTTAATGAGGCTGGTGCACTTCTCAATAGCATTTTTTTCTGCTCTTAGTAAATGGTGTCTGCAGTGAGCTTTCTTGAGGAATATATCACCTGGCAGGTCTTCAAATGAATATAGTATAGCTGTTCTAGCATGCTGCCTTTCTTAACCATTTTAATCCATTCCTCAGCCATCTTCCATGTAAATGCTAGCATTTTGCTTCTCCAGCATGGGCCATTTTTTCTCCATATGTCTAGGAGTCGTAATGGTAACAAGTTCATACTGTTTCCTGGAATTCTTGCTAAGATGTTAAACTGTGTATCTCTCCCACATCAATATATTTTGTACCCAATTTTAACTCCCTGGAGATGGAGTAAAGAGTTTATTGACTTGGGGGTATTCTGGCCCCCTTGAACCCACACTGTTATAATTCAGTTCCACGTGTACTCCCTTGATTTCTGCCCATGCATCCTGGCTGTGCTTTGCAGGTCCTTTGTGGCACAGTCTCTTCCCTCTTCAACCAAGTATATATTCAGCTGGGCTGTGTTATCAGCTTTGACAACTGACTGCCATCTTATTCTAGAGGCTGTCTTTGTGTTCCATCTGCTATCAGTGATGGGATCCTCCTTGTAAGTCAAGCTGCCACAGTGATTTAGGTCCAAAGCCCCATCTTATCACCAACTTTCTCAGGCTGTTTTCAATACCAACTCTTTTAGTTTTGGTTCTCTGAAAGCAAACACAGAAGTTTGGGGTATGTTACATTTATTAGGAATCAATACCTGTGGGAAAAAAGTGAAGTGAAGGAGGTAAGATTGGGCAGAGAAGGAAATAAAAACAGGAGGCAAGTCCAATAGAACTTTAGCTAACCTTGCAGAGAGCTCTGGTGCAACTACTGCATATCTGAGTTGTCATAAGTCAGAATGGAATTGCCTCTTTTATACTTCTTCACTGAGTTTCCAGGTATGACCTCTCTGGGGAAGAGAATGACTTTGGGCCAGGCAGCTCTTTGCAGCCAAGGCAGATTTTGAAGGAGCTGAGAGCCAGAGGCTTTTTGCATTATCTATTGCGATTGGTAGACAGGGGGAAAATCCCTTCTCCTGCCTGCTTCAAGGAAGAACTTGCTGCTCAGGTCCAGTCAGGAAACATGCACTTTCTGTGCCAGCATTTACTTTGGAGAAGTTAACAGCAGGGGTCACACAGTAAAGAGAAGTGCTGAGGAGGAAGGGATTTTCTTTCTATAGGTGGTATGCTGGGGTGCTATCTCTAAATTTAGTGAAATTAGCTTAAGTATAGTTCTGGCTTGACTCCACCTTAGTTCAACATTTTCCGAGACAATGTCTCTTTATCCATTAATGGTTGAAAGATTAAATAAAAAAATACTAGTTGGACCAGCCCAGAAACCATCTTGCAAATGCTGTCAAGTTACTTCACTTGAAGTGATCTATAAAAAATAAAAGAACTGTCAGTCTGTGCTTGGGAATCCATACGTTCCACTGTCAATACATTTTCAGCTCTGAAGTTTCATAGAAAGAAGTTGCTTTCCGTTCCTCTTTTCTTATACTTTGTCAAACTCTGACACCCGGAACCCTATATGTAGTAGTTTTCTCTTGATGTTTACTCAATTTGTCAGGTCCCAAAGCCAAGGAGCTTTGTTTAGTGACCGTCTTTTCTAGAATTATAACTTTCTGGGGTATATAAATAAGTACTTGTAGCTTGGTGTGGGAAGTCTCGGTATTTTTACATGGAAACAGACATCTCATGGAAGCAAATCTTTGCATAAGTTTGTTTAAAATAGTTGAAACATGTTTTCTCTGTGGTTTTCCAGATGGTTTTCTTGGTCACAGAGATTTTTTTGTTTTTTTTCTTTTTGCAAAGAAGAATGCTATATTTATTATTATCAATATAGTAAATCTATAAAAATATGGACTAAACAGTATACTTGCTTTTGTAAAATATATATATATGTGTGTGTGTGTGTGTGTGTGTGTGTGTGTGTATATATGTCAGTGTTCTCACACTGTGTATCTTCTGGCACTTAATTCCTTCTGTCTACTTCCTCCCATTTAGTTTTTAAAGAGCTACCTTATCCATGCTTATATATGTATATATCATCTGTATAGTGTATATGACATATATATAAGTATATAAATATTGTATATATACATATATGTAAATAGACATAAATATATATAAAACATATATGTAAATAAACATATAGGTGTGTACACAAAAACAAACACCTATTGAGAAATAGCCCAATTTATCCATTTTTAAAAAATGACATCCAGGTAGATTCCTATTTTTCACTATTACACATTTACTATGATAAATGTCATTGTTCCAGGCCAAATGCTTTTGTGGGGGAAACAAAAAGATAAATATCATTGTGTATATCTTGTACACACACATCAGATTTTCTGAAAAGTGTTTCTAGAAGGAAAAATGCATGTACTCTGTGATCCAGAAGCAAATTTTGGGAAAGCAGTTTGGCAATTCATCCTAAAAGGCTGTGCCAGTTTATAGTTCTATGAGTTGTTTGGTAACAAACAGGAAAATTACTATTCCCAGTTTTGTCAATCTGATGAATGTCCCTCTGTATCTCAAGGTAAGTTTATTTTGTATCACTTCGATCATTACTTCAGTTGACAGTCTTTCATGCCCACTGGCCATTTTGATGTTTTCTTATTAGTTTTTCTCATTTCTGCCTATTTTTCTACTCGTTGCCTTTTCTTACCAGTTTCTAGGAATTCTTTAATTACTCGAATTTGATCCTTTACTGTTCTTGTTCCAATTATGTTTCCTTTGATCTGTGGCTTGTACGTTTTACATTTTAAAGTAATTGAACGTATTGCATAAAAAAGCAAATTGTTTAAACACGTTTCCTTAATTAACTTTGGTTTATCTAGGAAGCCCTTTTCTTTTGTGTGTTAATCAAGATATTCGTATGTATTTTCTTTCTGTTTTTAAGTTTGATTTTTCAGATTCAGGTCTCCTGGAAAATTAAAGAAAAAAAATTTAGCTCATCTCAATAATTGTTTTTATGATGAGAGGTGGGGATCTGAGATTTACCAAGTAGTTCTCCATTAATTGGTGATATCACCTCTGTTGGATACCATACGTTTAAGCCTATTTTGTGCTTTATGTTTGGTGCTATCAATCTGGTTACCATCCCCTCCAAGTTCCTTCTACTGAAACATCTACACTCAGACCATACTAGTTAAATTACTCTGGCATTATTTTAAGTCTTCTATGACATATGGCAAATTCATTTCTTATTTTTTTAAAGTGAATATGCTATTTTAATTTGTTTATGTGAATTTTATCAGCATGTTCTATGAAAAACCCTCTTAATTAAATTGCATTTAATTTACTACGATTTGTGGGAATACATTGACCATTAGATTTCATATTCATGGATGATAAGACTCAAAATCCTCTCTTCCTTTAAGTTTTAATAAGATTAACAAAAGAGCAAGGTAATTATCTCCTTAAAATTTTAGAAGTAAATCTAATAAACTGTTAAATCTTTTAGGGTATTTTTTATTTTCTTTTAATTTTCTAATTTGTTTTTGCAAAAATATAGAAATATTTGATTTTAATAAACTTTAGAGACAAGCCTATAGTAATAATAAGTGTTCCACTGGCTCTTAGTTATTTGTGGTAATTATAACATCTATGATCACTCATCTTTTTTTTTTTTTTCTTACAGTGCCATTAATTATTATTGTAGCTGTTGGAGGGAGTGGAGAGTAAGAGAAAGGGCCATGTCTTTACAATACCAAAACAGCCAGTCAATTTGGTAGCTCAAAAAACTGTTAAATTGGTTGCAAAATAGCTATTTGTCTAATGCATTTTACTAAGATTGATCTATAATGATATTAGATCTATAATGATCTATAATTGATATTAGATCTGTAATGCAAGCAGGAAACTAGATCATGAAATCAAAATTCTACCCGAATTCTTTGCTTTCCAAGGAAGAAAGCAGAGGCATGCAGGATGTCTGCAGCATGGTGGAATTATGGTAGGCTTTGGACAAGTGGTAGTTGGTTTCAGTCACTTGGAGCTAGGCCTGAAGAGTGGGTTCAGAACAGTTTCAAAATTCACATACTGCAAACCAGAAAAAGGCCTTTAAGTCCATGTGAACCAATGGCCTTTTATATATAATTTAAAGATGTCTAAATCCCAGTTCTCTTCACTATCAAGTAATTGAGCAATATAAGGGAGATAATCACTGATGGTGATACAGTTTGGCTCTGTGTCCCCAACCAAATCTCTTGTTCAATTGTAATCCCCAATGTTGGAGGTGGGGCCTGTTGGGAGGTCATCAGATCATGGGGGCAGTTTCTATTGGGGGTTTAGCATCACCCTCTCAGCGCTGTCCTTGTGATAAGAGTTCTCACGAGTTCTGGTTGTTTAAAAGTGTGTGGCACCTGCTCTCTCTCTCTCTCTTCTTCCTGCTCTGGTCATGTAAGACATGCCTGCTTGCCCTTTACCTTCTTCCATGATTGAAAGTTTCCTGAGGCCTTCCCAGAAGCCAAGCAGATATCAGCATCATGCTTCCTATACAGCCCACAGAACTGTGAGCCAATTAAACCTCTTTTCTTTATAAGTTACCCAATCTCAGGTATTTCTTTATAGCAGTGTAAGAATGGACTGACACAGATGATTACTAGTGTCACAAGGTGACTGTGACTCTGGTGCATATTCATAGTAAACTCATACTCATTTCCTGACAACCTTCCCAAGCCATCAGTCATCAGGCCCCTTGCAAATTCAGTAGTTTGAGGGTCTTCATTTTAGTTGTCAGTTGTGAAGAGGGCAGTTCTATGGTCTGCAGAATTTCTTAAACCCTATCCAAGGCTTCTGTTACTGTGACTTCGCTCTTTTCTTGGCCTGTATTATATTTGTAACCCCTGTGATGGGATACTCAGCAGTCATGGAGTGGACTTTTGCTATGGATAGATAGTAATGATTCTGTAGACTTGGTGCATCACTGCCTCAAGAAGATACTGATTTCACATCAGTGGGCTCTTTCCTCCTGCTTTTGCATCTGAATGAATGAGGATCTAATAATTGTCTCCTGAATGATGATGAAACTTGGAAATGTGATTATGGAGGCCAAGAAGTCCAGTGTCATGTGGTCTGAAGGCTGGAGGATCAGGGAAGCTGACAGTATAACTGCCACCTGTATTATCTAACATGAGTTTGAGTCCAAAGGCCTGAGGACCAGGGGAACTAATGATGTGACTCCGACTTTTAGACCAAAGGCTTGAGAACCAGGGGAGCAGCTTGTTCTTGAGTCAAAAGGCTGGAGAACTTGGAGTTCTGATGTTGGAGGGCAGGAGGAGATAACTATCCCAGCTCTAGAAGAGAGCCTTGTTTCTTTTCATTCTTTATACCTAATTTCTTTTGTCTTAATGAGTTAAATAGAAGCTCTAGTACATTGTTAACTACTAGGAGTTACGTTTTGCTCCTCACTTCAGTAGAATTGCTTCTAAACTAGTGTCACCATTGATCATGAGATGCTGTGTGGCTTTTTGGTAGACATCTTTTATCAGGTTAACTTCCCTTATATTAACAGAATAGTCCTGAGTGTGCATTATATTTTCTTAGAGACTTTTGTGACCCCATTGGAATAAGAATATGGTTCTCTTTAAATCTTAGTCTGATGTACTTCTGCATATTATCCGATAACTAACTTTGCGTTTTCACAGTAAGCTATATTCAGTTTTGATAAACTATTTTATCTATCATAAATAAAATTCTGGTAACAGAATCTAAGATTTTTGTGTATTTATGGAAATACTTTATACATGTAAAATTTGAGAGATTACAAAAAAAGGGGTGCTACTCAACAGAACAAAGCCATGTCTTTTAAAGACTAAAATGAGTATAAACTTGATATACAGACTGAATGTAAAGATTTGGGAAAAGTTACCTATCAAACCATTTGAACCTGGTGGGATATTGTTGGCTTGCTATGATCCTAACCGTACCCCACCCCATACTAGCACTTCTCCTGTAACCAGAAGCAGAGTCTTGGTTGTTTATGGCTGCTTTCTCATGCCTAAAAGAATGCCTAGCATATAAGACTCTCAAATCTATACATTAATATTTATTATTATTGGTAAGTTCCATTTTTCTACATATCAGAAAATTGCTAAGACATGGGAATAAATTATGCCAGTAGATTTGAAGACAGATGACAGGGACAAACTAGTTCACTATATTCTCATGATGGAGCATTATCTCAATTATGTTACCCTTTTTCCTTTTTATTTAGCTAGAAGTTGGTCCCTTTAAAAACAAAGTGAAGGCACAAATAATAAAACCATTTTTTAATTGGTTCTTAATGTTTCTTATATTTTAAATACATTTGAAAGTAAACAAGTTACCTTTACAGTATTTGAAAAGACTTACTTTAAAAAAAAATCTCAGACTACAAAAATCCTACCTGCATAAATTAGAAGAAAAGAAGAAATAAAAACAAAAAGAAGCAGAAATCAATAGAATGAGTTTTTCTTTGTTGGCTATCCTTGTTTCTTTATTTCAAAGTCTTACAAAGAACAAAAAAAATTACAAAAGCAAACTTTTAGAGTACAGAAATTTTAAACAGCCTATAGGTTAGAGCACTTATTTTATTCATAAATATTTCAGTGTGTGCTTCTGAGGGTTGATTTATTAGATTTGCTTCAAAATAATATTGGACTAAGGAAGTAAGTGGGGTATAGATGAAACAAAATCGACTGAATTAATAAATGAAGCTATGTGATGAGTACATGGGGATTCATTAAACATAAAAGAAGGTGAAATAATGGAAGATTTTGGAAATTTATTGTGGAAAATTGCATCAGCTTAATTGCATTGCAGTCAGACCCTGGTCTATATATAAATTACTTGAAAACCAAAAATGTCTTACATATCTATGAATAAAAATAATATATGTAAATCAAATTTTTTTTAGGTGCAAGGTTCTTCTAGATGTTGTTATCTGAATAAACTTGTTAATAGTTCAAATCCCATACTTACCAATTTATTTGTCTATTTAGGAGAACTATAATATAAATATAAGGAAAAATTGACAAATGTACAATCATAATGAAATCTTCTGCCAGTATATGCTTATACTGTGGTTTTGTTATATGCCCACAAATTCATAGTACATTTTCTGTTAGTAAAAATGCATTGTTGGAGATAAACACCGCATATTGATTGATATAGAACTACTCAGTCTTACGTGTATATTTGACATTGGTGTTTTAAAATTTAGTACTTGCTAGATGTATCTCTTCCTAATCATCTTATAACAATTTTTTAAAAGGAGCCAGTGAGATTATCTGTCTTTTAAAGGTATGTTTAATCATTGCATTTGGTGGTTCTACTGTTTTATGGATTTTAAGACCTTTTTATCTCTCCGAATTCTTTTCTTGACTTCTCGGATTGATTAAATCTCTATTTTCTTTTTCACTTTTCTAGTTTGGAATTTATTGATTTTACATGTAGAATTTTAGTGCTCATCTTTATGTATTTATGTGAATATTGACCTAGAGGAAAGTTGATCTTAGACTTTGCATTGGTAAGGATGAAGAGAAAGATAGAAAAAAGTCTAATCTGTTTCACCCTTCATTTCCATGTTCTTGCTGATACTGTAGTTCTATATTGTTTGGATTCCTGTTCATACGCCTCTTCTTTCATATACCACTTTCATCGTCTCTGATTCACCTGTCTTCTATCACCTGTAGCTACAGAAGTTAGCCCTTCATTAACTGTGACTGACTGCAGACAGGGTAGTCTGACAGCATCTCATCTTGTACCATGTAGCTGTTGCCTTCCATCCATGCCGGGAGAGCAGAGAATGAATATCCTGCAGGGCAAACATTTGCCCATTCCCAATGGTCAAACATTTACCCATTCCCAATGGTCAAACATTTACCCACTGGCTCCCCTTTCTTCCTCCATCCATGCAGTATCCCTGGACACATTTTACATGGTGCTTTAGGAAAAGTCTTATGGGCTTTGGCCATCAGTCAAATGCTTATATTGGATCATTCTCTCCTTTTGTGTTTCATTCCCTTCGTCACTCACTCTTGCTCTCTAGGATCATCCTTCTCAGTAAAATAGTGCATCTGAGTCCCCTAACTTAAGCTCTTTAATAGGTAAAGGTTAGATCCCTGAGATCTCAGATGGGCATTCTGGGATCAGTGAGCCTAGGAAGATTAAAACCCTGGAAGAGCAGACCTTGTTAAAGTCCCACTTTATAATTTCAAATGCACCTATAAATTAAACTAGAACTGTTGTGGTTTCTATGCACACTGACAGCTTACCATTTCAGTACCTGTATCTCTTGGCTTCTCTGCCTGAAGGATTTCTTTAGTGCCTGTGAAGTTTGTTAAACCCATGTGCAGAGCAGTCAAGAAATGCTGGTGCTTAATGCTCCTGGGATTACCTTCAACCAATGAGAAGTGGGAGTGGGTGGATAAGCACAGAAGCTTTCCGGTACCTTTGGTGTACAATTAAGGCATATCCTACGAGGATCCCTGAAGCAGAATGGATACCTGGTTGATAAACAGAGGGAAGAATAGGCTTAATAAGGGAAAATTTATGGACACAATCTCTCATTTGTGACTTGCAAATCAGTGTACTGGCAAGGACACATGGAGCTAATCCTAAGAGTCTGTTTGAGTGAATCCTTTAAGTTTCCTTTGACGTTGGTTTCCTTGGATGTTTCATTCAATGATGTCAGAGAAATGTAAGGCAGGAGAGAATACCATGAGATGCACTAAATGTGCACCTGGGCAAAAGTGGGAGAAGCCCACTTGGAAGTATATTAGGGGCCAGAATGAGAGGTGAGGCCGAACGCATTCTAAAGGCTCTGAAGTGATGCAGGAGAGGTGCTCCACATAATAGGGATTTTTTTCCTAAGATATTTAGTAGAGTTCTAAACCAAGAGTTTGAGCTTTAGTGTGAGGAAAGACATTCGTTTTAAAATAAATTATTTTGGCCAGGTGCTGTGGCTCACACCTGTAATCTCAGCACTTTGGGAGGCCAAGGCAGGCATATCACCTGAGGTCAGAAGTTCAAAACCAGCCTGACCAACCTGGTGAAACCTCACCTCTACTAAAAATACAAAAAATTAGCTGGGTGTTGTGGCATCTGCCTGTAATCCCAGCTACTAGGGTAACTGAAGCAGGAGAATCACTTGAACCCGAAAGGCAGAGGTTGCCGTGAGCCAAGATGGTGCCATTACACTCCGGCCTCGGCAACAAGAGCAAAACTCTGTCTCAAGAAAAACCCAATTATTTTGTAGCACAGTTTTAGAATTATGGGAGATTTCCAGAGATATTACAAAGTGTTCTCATATGTCTTCTAACCAGTTTCCCTTACTATTAATATCTTACATAAGTATGGTATGTATGTTACAATTCATGAGCTAATAGTGATTTATTATTATTAAAATTATTACTTTATTGAGATTTTTGTAGTTTTTAATGTTTTCCATCTCTCCCCCTGCTCTGAATTCCATCAAGAATACCACATCTATTTTATTTCTGTGTGTTCTTAGATTTATCTTGGCTGTAACAGTTTCCTAGAAGTTTCTTGTTTTGGATAACCTTGACAGTTCTGAAGAGTACTGGTCAGATGTTTTATAGTGTGTTCTTTAATAGAGATTTGTCTGATGTTTAGCTGATGATTAGACTGAGGTTAAGGATTTTGGGAAGGAAGACGAGAGGTAAAGTGCCATTTTCATCACATTATATACAAAGCATATAAGATCAATATGACTTATTGGTAGGGACAGGAGGCCAAGAAATTCTAAGCAGAAAAGAGTGGGTCCCTAGTGAAGCCCCACCCTCAAGCCAAAAAGTCAGAGACCACGACCTGAAGTGAAAACTTACATCCCTGTTTTCTTTTTCAATGTTTGCCTTTTTACAACCACCAATGGCCCCGCCTTGCTCCCACAATCCTGTGCCTATAAAAACCTCAGGCTGAACTAGCAGAAAGAGTGGAAGCAGCTGGATATTGGGATGACTAAGGCTGGACTTGAAAGAGCAGCAGCTTGACTTCAGAGGGACAGCTTGACAGTGTAACTTTGGAGAAGACTCTGGCTGAAGATGGCTGGACTTCAGGAAAAGTATACTTTCCCACCTCATTCCCTTTACAGCTCCCCTTCCTGCTGAGAGCCACCTCCATCGATAATAAAATCCATCACATTTTCATCCTTCAATTTGCTCGTGCAACCTCATTTCTCCTGGACACCAGGCAAGGACTTGGGAACCATAAGTGCAGATGCAAAAGGCCATCACACTGACCCTTTCCTCTCACTGGTGGAAGGCAGCTGCCTTACGCAAAAAAGATGGATGATCCACTGAGCTACTAACATTTAAGCCATCCATGGATTGTATAGCAGAGCTAAAAGAGCACTATAATATTCCCTCTGGGGCTTCAAGGGTCATAGGCACCCCCCACCCCCACCTTCCTCCAGACACTGCTGCAGGGCCTGCACAGAGTTTGCTGCTGTTGGCACCCAAAAGTGCTTGCCCCAGCTGCAGCACTTGCTCACCTGTATGCTCCCTCCTATAAGGGGTGGAGCACAGCAGGTCCAAGTGAGTGGAGTTCACCTCTGCTAGTGCCAAAGTGGCTGGCTAGTTCCATTGCTTGTGCACCCAAGTTGTTGCTTCATTTGCTTGCATGTTCTCTCTTACAAGGAGTTGAGAGCTGTGGGCTGAGTAAATGAGGCACTTGTTTTGTGGGTTCTGCAGTCAGGGAAATATCCTGCTTCTTTATCATTGTTGATGTTGATCTCGATTACTTGGCTGAGATCTTGTTTGTCAGGTTTCTCCACTGTAAAGTTATTATTTTCTCTCCTCTTAGACTCTGCCTTCAGGAAATGGAATGTAAGATACATGCCAATTTAGTGATTTTATCATCCAGTCTGCTACTTTATATTATAACTGGCCTAATAAAAATTACTTTATAAATTTGTCTTGCTCAAATTACTACAGATATTTTCCTTATTATCGTAGATGAGATTGTTAAAGTCTAGACAGTTTGGTCAGCTGCTTTGAGGATATATCTAGTAAAGACAGTATGGGAGAATACTAGAGTGTTCTGTCTCAGAGGCTACAGGCTTTTCTATCACATGAGTAGAGATAAGCCAGGAATTGACTGTACAAGGAAATTGACCTTATTAGTAAAAATTTAAAAAATTCCTCTGATAATTCTTTTTGGTAGTGACATCCTTAGCTGACTGGGATTTGTAGGAAACCAGTATTCTAGCACATTCAGTTTTGGAATTCCCAGAGATCAATTATTTGTTATGAGATGACATAAGACCCTGTCAGGCTTCAGAGCTCTTTGGAATGTCATCACTATTAATATGCATGGACTAAACTATACAATTGTCAATCATTTCATGTATACTAATGATCTTTAATAAGTTTGTATTTTGTAATATAGTCAATGTTTTTATGTTCAGAAGATAATTTTCCACACTACGTGAAATTGTAGAAATGTAGGATGTGGATGGCTAAATCTTTCTCTTCTGCTGGTTCTGTGGCATGGTATGCTGGGGGTACTGGTGAAAAAGTCTACCTAACCCACATGACTTTTAACTATAGATATTAAAGCTAGAGCTCTGAAGAAATAGGCCAAATGGCTCAAAGAAGCTAATAGCATTATAAAAACTTGATTACTACAAATTGTGTTAGCACCATAGGCTATATCATACCAAAGGATATAATTCGTAGTTTTTTTTTTTAGTTGAGATCCTAAAGGACTAAACAGGGATAAAGTGGCCTGACATTTCCTTGTAGATCTTCTTATATCTTCCCATTCTAGTCTCACCAGTATTAATGTAGCCAATGTCTCATGCCTGGACATTATATACTTATTAATCTGCCTCACTCTCATATCTGACTTATTCTATACTATGTTGTGTTAACTTTGAAGACACTCCTTTTATCAGTGATGTCTTCTTAAACCTTTGGTTTCTTGTTTTGGAGTCAGGAGAGATGATCTTCTGGTCCCAGTCTCTTCCTGCTTATACTCCACACTCAGTTACCAGCACATAGCTGTATCTATTTTTCAGAATACTCTTCAGCTTTGCCTTCTTTGCTTATAATATCACCCTACCTGCCTCTAAATGAATGCTATACATTTCCCACAGCCTGTTCAAGAGTCCTACTTCTAAAGTATGTTTTCAAATTGTCTGCAGTTATTTCCCTTTATTCTAAAACTAAAGTTGCCTCTACTATATATGCTACGATTCAATGTTATTAATAGTTAAGTATGTTTATATTGATCTATTGCCCCCACTACTCTGTACTAGTTAGAAAAGAGACATCTAACTTCATTAATATGGTGTAGGGAAGTAGTGTCTCTCCTTACCAGCTCTCCTTCAATTATGTACAGCTTTAAAGAGATCATGCCTGAACACCAGTGAATTCCTCAGATGATGACTTTTAAAGAATCAATTATGTTTCATTTTGAATAGATATACATGGATAATAATGAATATCTGTTGCTTTCTAAGGAGTACATATGAATATAAAAAGATTATAGTTCCAATCAGAATTAAGAGATAGTTTCTTTTCAGTTAAGAAGATTCACATATATTTCAGCTTGCGTACAGACATATTTGTCTCAGATGACAAGTTCAAATTTTTTGAAACTTGAAAATAAATTTCTCAGATACATATTGAGCAGTGTGGTGAATACTGTGATATGTTGCTCAGATCCTCCTCCAGTAATGAAAGACCAGCTTCTCAAGCTGTAGAGAGTGCTGTGGGTGTAGAGTCATCTGCTGTCAGCCTTCTTGAGGAATCCCACAGAGGCTGAGTCATGCCTTATTCAAAGTCGTGCCTCTTTCCTGGATAGACTGCATCCAATAAATTATAGTTCCAGGAGTATAAAAAGGCACAAACCTCTTGTTCCAGCTCTGGGCAGCTTTGCAGAATAATTTTATCTTTAGATCTTCCCGCAGGGCTGGCTGAGATATTACACCCAGACGGCATTGCAGCTTGACTTCTGCTTCTGCTTAGTCCCAGTTGCTTCCCTTCCACACTTGAGGATCCCAAAAGGACTCCCTAATAAACCTTCTGTCTGCTAATTTCCATCTCAGAATCTGTTGCAGGTTGGAGTCCCAGAAAGAAATGTAATGAATACTGTGCTGTTTCCCTTTTGCTTCAGTTATTACCTTCTTTTACAAAAATGCAACTCTTATCCTATGAAGTAGGACATGGAGACAAAAGGGAGGCATAACCTGAATTTGAACCCTGGAATGCAGTGTGACCTGGAGGATACTAGTTTTGAGCCTGCATGATACAAACAGGATGTTTGTGCCCATTATGTTTCTGGTCACGTAGTGGTAATATCCATGGCTTCCTTCCCTATTTGACAATTCTTAAGGAATAATTATCCCCATTTTACAATTATCCAAGCCATTGTAAAGTTTCTGTGTTCTTTGATAGAGAACTTACATGCCAAGTCTATGCCTGCTTATAGGAAGTCTTACTGGTGGGGAAAAATGTCAATCATGCTCCTAGAAATTGATTGCACCGGCAGACTGTGGGCTTGGAGAGCAAGGGCAGTATAGTAATATTTGAAAGCATGCCCACATAATGGGGGTCATCAGTCTAGATGGGGTTAAGTGCATTCTCTACTTCCCATACTACCTTATTGTGTATGATTAAGAGGAGAACTGATCTTTTGTCATTTTGTGTAGATAATTGGTTGAATTTGCTCAAAGTTCTGGAAAAAGTCACGGTAGACTTGTACAAAACAGAAGAAAGGGAATAGAGCAAACAGCTCTTGAGGTCTCTTATGACTTGAACTTAGGAATGAAGTTCCTACCCCTAACAACACCTTACTTAAGTGACCAGAGAAGAAAATAAGGCAAATCCTGTATTAGCATTAGAAGGTAAAAAGAATACTACAACCACTAGTGCATTCCTTGAAGTTGTTGATAATAAGTAACAAGTGAGATGAAAAAGAAGTCAAGAAAGGACCACTGCCTTGTTGCAGATTACTGTCAACAGGAATATATCTATAAAATAATAATTATACCTCAAAATAGCAAGAGGAATATACCTAAAAAATAATAAGTACACCTCAAAATAATAAGAGCCACTTATGAAAAACCCATAGCCAACATCATACTGAATGGGCAAAAACTGAAACTATCCCCCTTGAGAACTGAAACAAGAAAAACATGCCTACTCTTATCACTCTTACTCAACATAGTACTGGAAGTCCTAGCCAGGACAATCAGGCAAGAGAAAAAAATAAAAGACATCCAAATAGGAAAAGAAGAAGTCAAATTATCCTTCTTTGCTGACAGTATGACTCTATAACTAGAAAACCCTGAAGACTCTGCAAAAAGGCTTCTGGAATTGATAAATGAATTCAGTAAAGTTTCAGGGTACAGAATCAATGTACAAAAATCACTAGAATTTTATAGATCAATAACATTCTGAGAACCAAATCAAGAACACAATCTCATTTACAGTAGCCACAAAGAAAATAATGTACCTAGGAGTTCATCTAACCAAGGAGGGGAAAGATCTATAAAACACTGTTGAAAGAAATCAGAGACAACACAAATAAATGGAGAAATATTTCATGCTCATCGATTGGAAAATCAGTACAGTTAAAATGACTATACTTTGCAAAGCAATTTATGGATTCAATGCTATTTCTATGAAAATAACATTTTTCACAAAATTAAAAAAATTTATTATAAAATTCATTTGGAACAACAACAACAAAAAAGCCCAAATAGCCTAAGCAATTCTAAGTAGAAAAAGAAAAAAAAAAATCACAAAGCTGGAGACATCACATTGTTTGACTTTAAACTATATTATAAGGCACTAGTTATCAAAACGATATGGTACTGATACTAAAAAAAGGCATGTAAGCCAGTGGAACAGAGTAAAGAATCCAGAAATAAACCCACACACCTACAACTATCTGATCTTCAATAAAATCAACAAAAATAAGCAATGGCAAAAGACTTCCCTATTCAATAGTGCTGTGATAATTGGCTAGTCACATACAGAAGAATAAAACTGAACCCTCTCACCATACACAAAAATTAACTCACGATGGGTTACAGACTTGAATGTAAGACCTCAAACTAAAAAGCCCTAGAAGAAGATCTAGGCTATATCTCTCTCAACATAGACTTTTGCAAAGAATTTATGGCTAAATCCTCAAAAGCAATTGCAAAAAAAAAAATTTACAAATGGGATCTAATTAAACTAAAAAGCTCCTGCACAGCAAAATAAGTTAGCAACAGAGTAAACAACATACAGAATTAGAGAAAATATTTGCAAATTATGTGTCTAGCAAAGGTCTAATGTCCAAATCTACAAGGAATTAAGCAAAAACTAAATAAAAAATGGGCAAAGGACATGAACACACACTACTCAAAAGAAGACCTACAAGCAGCTAATAACACATGAAAAGATGCTTAACATCACCAATCATCAGATAAATGTAAGTCAAAATCACCATGAGATACCATCTCACACCAGTCAGAATGGTGATTATTAAAGCGTTAAACAACAACAGATGTTGGCAAGGCTGCAGAGAAAAGGAAATACTTATAGACTGTTGGCAGGAATGCAATAGAGTTCAGCAACTGTGGAAAGCAGTTTCGAGATTTCTCAAGGAACTTAAAATAGAATTGCCATTTGACCTAGAAATTCCAGTACTGAATATTTACCCTAAGGAAAATAGATGATTATGTCAAAAAGACACATGCACTGATACGTTCATCACCATACTATTCACAATAGCAAGGCCACGAAATTAACCTAAGTACTCAACAACAGTGGACTGGATAAAGAAAATGTTTTATATATACACTATGGTTGTATTAGGGTTCTCTAGAGGGGCAGAACAAATAGGATAAGTGTATGTATGAAGGGGAGTTTATTAAGGAGTATTGGCTCACACAATCACAAGGTGAAGTCCCACAATAGGCCATCTGCAAGCTGAGGAGCAAGGAAGCCAGTCCAAGTCCCCAAGCCTCAAATGTAGAGAAGCTGACACTGCAGTCTTCATTCTGTGTCCAAAGGCCTGAGAGCCCCTGGCAAACCACTGGTGTAAGTCCAAGAGTCGAAAAGCTGAAAAACTTGCAGCTCGATGTTTGAGGGCAGGGAGCATCTAGCGTGGGAGAAAGGTGAAAGCCGGAAGACTCAGCAAGCCTGCTGTTTCCACTTTCTTCAGCCTGCTTTATTCTAGCCATACTGGCAGCTGATTAGGTGGTGTCCCCGCAGATGGAGAATGGGTCTGCCTCTCCTAGTGGTCCACTGTCTCAAATGTTAATTTCCCCTGGCAACACCTTCACAGACATACCTAGGGACAGTACTTTGCATCCTTCAGTCCAATCAAGGTGATGCTCAATATTAGCCATCACCATGGTGCATATACACTATGCATCCATAAGAAAGAACAAAATCATGCCTGTTACATGGATGGAGCTGGAGGCCATTATCCTGTAACCAAATTCCAGGAAGTGGGGGAGGCTCAGTTCCCCTGAGAGTTCTTCGAGGCTCTTGGTCTCTCACTCACCCAAGAATGGGAGAGGGGATGCCAGGCATGGTGAGCAATTAAGTAAATATCGGACCCCAAAGAGTTTTACAGAAAGTGATTTAGGCAGAGAAAAAAAGGAGAGAGAAAAAGATGAGAGCGAGAGAAGTTTCCATGAGATCATGGAAGGGGATCCAGATATGGAGTCCGCCCAGACATAGAGACTTTTAACCTGGGAGGAATTACTGCCTCATCCAAGCCCTTTGGCCTGTGAAAGGAGTTCCTTTAAACCTCTGCTGGAGTGATTGATCTTTGATTTTTCCCGTGTGCCAAAGTTTAAACAAAGACCCTTAAGATCCGTGATGGAGAGGTGAGGGTATGGCGCTGGGGAGTTCTTGCCTTTGAAACTACTCCCCCCTTGTGGACCTGGGAAGAGAATACATTCCTTCAATCCTATGCAGACTAATGCAAGAAGAGAAAATGAAATACCACATATCCTCACTTATAAGTGGAAGATAAATACACATGATCATAAAGGTGAGAACAACAGACCCTGGGGATCACTATAGAGGGGAGGTGAGGAGGAGCCATGAGCTGAAAAGCCACCTATTGGGTACTATGGTTATGGATTCAGTGACAGAATTGTTGGGACCCCAAGCCTCAATATCATGCAATTTAGCCATGTAACAAGCCCACACATGTACTCCTTAATCTATAATAAAAATTTAAATTTAAAAAATAGCAGTGGCTACTAAGGGAAAGGAGAGCTCAGTCTTTTAAGTTCAAACCAGTGATGACTTTTCCTGATATGGATGGGCACTTGGAAGGAGGAAAACTGTGAATGTCATTTGAGGGTTTAACAAATTGGATTAGGAAAACCAGTCACCCTTGACACAGAATCTTCAAATAGTGAAAGCTATGCAGTCAAAGGCAGTTTGTATACTCGCTTCCCTCAGGCTGGAGTGCTAATAGAAATGTCAACTAGTCTAATAGCACAGAAGAATGTGGGAAAGATTTAAAATGCTGGAGCATGTCAGGACTTAGTCTTATTTCATCCAGGAAGATTCAGGTCACCTATTTATTATGCAAAATTAGAATTTTTCAAGGTTCTTGTCTTATGCTTCCCTTAACCTTTAAATTAAACTCTTTGAAAAAATAAAGGCTGTAATTAACCAATAGTTTTACCTTTTTCCCTTGATTT
Organism: Plecturocebus donacophilus; assembly: GCA_004027715.1. Taxonomy (NCBI): domain Eukaryota; kingdom Metazoa; phylum Chordata; class Mammalia; order Primates; family Pitheciidae; genus Plecturocebus; species Plecturocebus donacophilus. Next base: position 16,915 of record PVKP010003598.1, on the reverse strand, counting down.
AGGCTTTAACAGACAAAAGTTATATTCAGCGTAGATAAGGAGATGTGAAAAGAGAACTTCTTCGGAAAGAACATACTAGTTTGAGAATAAAGCACTGCAACTACTCATTTGCTCACTCAAGAAGCCTCAACTTACTGAAGGCCTCATCAGGGAGGTGAGGAATGTCTCCCTAGGCTGGATTAAATCCCCTCTGTGTCTGCCCATAGTGTTCCGTGTGTCCTTTAATATCACTCATATGTCTCATTTCTGTAGGTGGTAACTGCTCTTCATTTTACTTGATAGACACTAAAAATCATTAAGTCAGGGATTATGTAATATATCTCTAGTCTGGAACATAGACGGCATATACCTGGTGCCACTTTAAACATTTGGAACATCTATTTCTTATCATTCAAGATTCTACTTTTGAGAAAACATGAACATTATGCAACAATAAGAGAAGAAAGATGGTTTATAAAATGGCTAAATTTAGGGAAGAAGAAAATAAATCTGTACATGTGAAAAATTATTAGAAATAGTAAAGTAGAATGAACATAAAGGCCATTCTCGAAAAGCTCTTTCAGATTGAAGAGACCAATAAAGGAAACCCATATTTAGAGACTAACATGGCTCAAATTTTTAAGAGGGTGATACATTAAAGAGGCACAACTCTAGAAGCAAAACAGTGAATTTTATTCTTGGTAATTATTCTTCTCTTGAAATACCTTATGTGGAAAGCCATGGTCTACACTGAAATCCATGCTCTCCAGCTGCCCATTTCTGGGGCTGCTTTCTCTGTTTCCTTCTGTTCAGAACCACGACTTTTATTCCCCTCCCCTCTGTCTTTGGTCTGCAATTCTTTACTTTTTTTAGGGAAAGAGCCTAGTTAATCTCTACAAATAAATAATAAACATTGCTGTAAATGTTCCTCTTTCCTCCCCTTTAGGAAAGCATTTACAGGATTCTTTTTGGTGGCTTGGGGAAAGAAAGGAGTTTTACTCCGAGTCTCTTAATTTTTATATTGTCATAGAGTAAGGTATGCCTATTTGCTTATTACTTCTATTCCCTGTTAGGATGTCTTCCAGAACATCTGTTGTGTCCCTCATGTCTATATATCATCCAGATTTCTCTCATTTATTATCATGTGTTTGCCATGTATGTAAGAAGTGAGTAGTTAAGAATCAGGCAAAACTTTTCTGTCAATCTACAAATCTTTTCAATATTCTTGTCTCCGTGATACTCTTTGATGGGTTTCTGCAGCTCTGGGACAAGGCTTGCAGCTAGGCATAGAAAGCAGCAGCTTTTCTGTCTGGTTCCAGCAGGGATTGTTCAGGCTCTTGAGATGAGCTTATGAACACCCAAGCAGGCTGTGTGTCTAAATGAAAAGAAAATCTCCCTGTTTACATTTAAAATCCCAACAAAGAACCAGTGCATCTGAGCTGAGCCTGAGTCCCATTGTCCTATAGCCCTGGGAAAGGGGTATATCATAGATGAATTTATCTCACTTCAGAACATGACACCAAAACACCTCTTGACTCAAAATTATACCACAGAACTCTAGAAATGTAAATTCCTGGGTCTTGTGATTTTCAAACACCCTTGTGAGAGATACTGATGGAGTCTGTTGTATACGGGTGGCCACAAGGCTTTTTGTTTTACATGTGGATTGTTCCTGTATGTACCCTCTGAAATCATGGATGGAAAGGGCCAAACTGGACTGTTGTCTTACTCCAGTAGTCTTGGGTAAACAACTTTTCCTCTCTCTGGGCTGGCATTAGAATTAAAACATGGTTCATTTGCCTTATGTCAACCTCTTGTATTCAACTGGGTCAGAAAAAACAGAAAGTAATGGGTCTACTATTGTTACTGCCATAAAGCAGAAACCACTTGAGATTCATTCTCATTCCTTCTCATCTGTCCTTCAGGGCCAGTTTCAAGGGGGTCTGGATTTTTAAGAAATTGAATTTTCAGTGAACTCACTCCTTATTTGGACCTTGGAATGTTAAGTCATACTCTTTGTGTATATACGTCTCATATTGGAGACTAACTCCTAGAGTGTTCATGTTGACTTCTCAAACATGGCTTGGAAGGCAGTATTCTTTCAAACTGGGACAGCCTGGTATAGCAAAAGTTCGTAGACCTTGAAGTCATGCCACACCCAATTTTTAAAACCACTTTACTGAAGTATGATTGACGTGCAAAAATTTTTACTTATTTAATATATACAAATGCTTATTAAATAATGGATTTTGGCATAGATTTTAATGATGGTGAAACTGTCACTATTATCAGGGCCATAGATCTATTGCTGCAAAGTTTCCTCCTGACCGCATTATTGTTATTTTGGGAGTTAAGTGTGTGTGTGTGTGTGTATGTGCTATGAACATGTAACATAAGATCTACCTTTTTAGAAAATTTTAAATATGCAATACAGTATTGTTAGCTATATAGTGGACCCACTGTGCTATATAGTGGATCTCCAGAATTTATTTACCTTTCATAATTAAAACTTTGCATTCTTTCACAATCACCTCTCTATCTTTTCCTCCCCCCAATTATTGGCAGTCACCATTCATTCTGTGCCTCTGTGAGATGGGCTATTTTAGATTTCACATATGGTATTTGTCTTTCTGTGTCTGGCTTATTTCACTGAGCATAATGTCCTCCAGGTCCATCCATATTGAGGCAAATGGCAACATTTCTCTCTTTTTAAAGTCTGGGTAACATTCCATTATATACATAGTTACGTTTATATGTTAACTTGACTGGGCGGTTAAGGTATACCCAGAGAACTGGTAAAATACTATTTCTGGTGTGTCTGTGAGGGTGTTTTTGCTGTGTCTGTGATTAGCATTCAAATCAGTAGACTGAATTAAAAAGGTCTGCTCTTACCAGTGGAGGCAGGCATCATCCAATAAGGAACGGTAGATTTGTTCTCTTTTCTGGAGCTGGGACATAAATTTTCTCTTAAAGCTACCATGATTCTCAGGTCTTCAGACTCCATGAGTTACCCCAGTACCCCCTTTTGGCCTTGAACTGAGAGTTACACCACTGGCTCTCCTGGCTCTCAGCCCTTCGAACGTGGACTGATCTATACCACTGGCTTTCTTGGTTCTGTCCCTTGCAGATGACATAGGAAGGGATTTCTCGGCTTCTAAAACTGTATGGGCTGATTCCCATAATAAATTCTCTCATATATCTGTATATAGCCTATTCTATTTCTTGGGAGAACCCTGACTAATACACACATTTGTTTTACCCATTCATCTGTCGATTAATAATTAGGTTGTTTCCATATCTTGGCTGTTGTAAATAATGCAGCAGTCAACAAGGGGCTGCAGGTATTACTTTGCCTCTTTGAGATCCTGATCTTACTTCATGTGGATAAATACCCAGAAGTGGAACTGATAGATCATATGGTAGTTCTGTGTTTAGTGTTTTGAGGAACCTCCATACTGGTTTCATAGTGGCTATACCAATTTAAATTCCCACCAACACTGTACAGAGATTCCTTTTTCCCCACATCCTGGGCAACATTTGTCATTTGTTTTTTGATAATAGCCATCTCAATAGGTATGAGCTGATACCTCACTGTGGTTTTGATTTGCAATTCCCTGATGATTAGACATATTGGACATTTTTCTCATAAATCTGTTGGCTGTTTGTATGTCTCCTCTGAAAAAATGTCTATTCAGGTTTTTTTTATGCTTTTTATAATTGGGTTATTTTATTTTTTGCTATTGAGTTACAGAATTTCCATATTTTTTGGATATTAATCCCTTATAAAATGTATGGTTTGTCAATACTTTCATTCTGTCAATTTTTCCCTTTACTCTGTTGTTTCCTTTGTTGTGAGTAAGCTTTTAGTTGGTTGCAATTCATTTCTTTTTTTTACTTTTCTTGCCTGTGCTGTTGGAGTCATATTAGAAAAAAAAAAAAATCATTGCCCAGACCAATGTCAAGAAACTTTCTGTTTTCTTCTGTTAGTTTCACAGTTTTAGGTCTTACCTTAAAGTTTTTAATGTCTTTTGAGTTGATTTTTGTATATAGTATGAGGTAAACATCCAATTTTATTCATCTGGATGCAGATATCCAGCTTTCCCAACATTTATTGAAGAAACTATTCATTTCCTGTTCTGTGTTCTTGGAACTTTTGTTGAAGATCAGTTGACTGTAAATGTGTGAATTTATTTCTGTGCTCTCTGTTCTGTTCCATTGGTTCATGTGTCTGTTTTAATGCCAATACCATACAGTTTTGATTATTAGAGCTTTGTAGTATATTTTGAAATTAGATAGTATGATGTTTCCAGCTTTCTTTCTTTTCTTGCTCAAAATTGCCTTAGCAATTTTGGATTTTTTGAGGCCTCCTTTAACTTTTAGGATTCTTTTTTCTATCCTTTTTCTAAGGATGGCATTCAGTCCTATAGATCACGTTGGGTTGTTTCAACACCTTAACAATAGCAATTCTTAAAATCACTGAACACTGACTATCTTTCAATTTATTTGTCTCTCCTTTAATTAAAAAAGTGTCAAATACTTTTCAGTATACAGATCTTTGATCTCCTTGGCTAAATTTGTTCCTATATATTTTTTTATGATACTGGAAAAGATATTGTGTTCTTAATTTATTTTTCACATAGTTTGTGGTGATTCTGTATGAATGCTGCTACTATTTTATGTTGATTTTTATCCTGCAGCTTTGTTTTCTTCTTGTTCTAACAGTTTTTGATGAAATCTTTAAAATTTTCTGTATGTTAGATCATGTCATCTGCAAACAGAGACAATTGGATTCTTACTTTGTAATTTGGATGCTTTTTATTTATTTTTCTTGCCTAACTGCCCTGGCTAGTACTTTTAATACTATGTTGAACATAAGTGGTAGATAGACATCCTCATCTTATTTTTGGTCTTAAGGTAAAAGCTTTTAGCATTTCACTGTTGAATATGATGTAAATTGTGGGCTTGTCATATATGGCCTTTATTATATTGAGGTATATTCTATCTATATCAGATTTGTTGAGCATTTTTACCATGAGAAAATACTGAATTTTTTCAAATACTTTTCCTGCATCTATTGAGATGATCATATAATTTTTATCCTTTATTCTGTTAATGTATTACATTTTTTAATTTATGTACAATCATATCTTTTTTTATTATGCTTAGCTTTATTGCACTTGCCTGATGTTAATTTTTTTCTTTCTTTTTTCAAATTGAAGGTTTGTGGCAACCTTTGTATCATGCAAGTCTATCAGCACCATTTTTTCTAATAGCACGTGTTCACTTTGTGTCTCTGAGTCATATTTTGGGAATTTTCATAGTATTTCAAACTGTTATTATTACAACTGTTATGGTGATCAGTGATCAATGATCTTGATATTACTATTATAATAGTTTTGATGTGGCATGAATTACACCCATAACACCCATATAAGAGAGCAAACTTAATTGGTAATTGTTGTAAGTGTTCTAAATGTGACACTGACCAGCTGTTCCCATCTCTCTCCTCCTTATTCTCTGAGACACAAAAATATTGAAGTTGGTCTAATTAACAACCTTACAGTGGCCTCTAAGTGTTCAAGTGAAAGAAAGAGTTGTATACCTTTCATTTCAATTTAAAAGCTAGAAATGTTGAAAGCCAAGACAGGCCAAAAGCTAGGCTTCTTGTTTCAAACAGTAAGAGAGAGCTATCTAATGAGAATACATGGACACAAAGAGGGAAACAGACACTGGGACCTACCTCAGGATGGAGGGTGGGAGAAGGGAAGGGATCGGAAAAAAATACCTGTTGGTTACTATGCTTATTACCTGGGCAGTGAAATAATCTGTACACCAAGCACTCATGACACAAGTTAATCTATATAATAAAACTGCACATGTACCCTTGAACCTAAAATAAAAGTCATAGTAAATTGAAAGTGCTCCTCCAGTGAATACATGAATAATAAGAAAGTAAAACAGCATTACTGCTGTTATGAAGAAAGTTTTAATGGTCTGGATAGAAGAAACCATTACAATATTCCCTTAAGAAAAAATCCAGAGTAAAGCTATAACTGTCTTTGTAAAAAGAAAAAATTAAAATAATTTTTTTAAAATTGCATTTTAGGTTTTGGGGTACATGTGAAGAACATGCAAGACTGTTGCATAGGTACACACATGGCAGTGTGATTTGCTGCCTTCCTCCCCATCACCGATATCTGGCATTTCTCCCCATGCTATCTCTCCCCAACTCCCCACCCCCCACTGTCCCTCCCCTTTTTCCCCCCAACAGACCCCAGTGTGTGATGCTCCCCTCCCTGTGTCCATGTGTTCTCACTGTTCAATACCCACCTATGAGTGAGAACACGAAGTGTTTGATTTTCTGTTCTTGTGTTAGTTTGCTGAGAATGGTGGTTTCCAGGTTCATCCATGTCCCTACAAAGGACACAAACTCATCATTTTTTATGGCTGCATAGTATTCCATGGTGCATATGTGCCACATTTTCCCTGTCCAGTCTATCATCAATGGGCATTTGGGTTGGTTCCAGGTCTTTGCTATTGTAAACAGTGCTGCAATGAACATTCATATGCATGTGTCCTTATAATACAACAATTTATAATCCTTCAGATATATACCCAGTAATGGGATTGCTTGGTCAAATGGAATTTCTATTTCTAGGTCCTTGAGGAATCGCCACACTGTCTTCCACCATGGTTGAACTAATTTACACTCCCACCAACAGTGTAAAGGTGTTCCTATTTCTCCACATCCTCTTCAGCATCTGTTATCTCCCTATTTTTTAATGATCGCCATTCTAACTGGCATGAAATGGTATCTCAATGTAGTTTTGATTTGCATTTCTCTAATGACCAGTGATGATGAGCATTTTTTCATATGTTTGTTGACCTCCTGTATGTCTTCTTTTGTAAAGTGTCTGTTCATATCCTTTGCCCATTTTCGAATGGGCTTACTTGTTTTTTTCTTGTAAATCTACTTTAGTTCTTTGTAGATTCTGGATATATGCCCTTTGTCAGATGGGTAGATTACAAAAATTTTTTCTCATTCTGTTGGTTGCTGATTCACTCTAATGACTGTTTCTTTTGTTGTGCAGAAGCTGTGGAGTTTGGTTAGGTCCCATTTGTCTATTTTGGCCTTTGTTACCAATGCTTTTGGTGTTTTGGTCATGAAGTCCTTGCCTATGCCTATGTCCTGAATGGTTTTGCCTAGGTTTTCTTCTAGGGTTTTTATGGTGTTAGATCTTATGTTTAAGTCTTTAATCCATCTGGAGTTAATTTTAGTGTAAGGTGTCAGGAAGGGGTCCAGTTTCTGCTTTCTGCACATGGCTAGCCAGTTTTCTGAACTATTAAACAGGGACTCCTTTCCCCCTTGCTTGTTTTTGTGAGGTTTGTCAAAGATCAGATGGTTGTAGATGTGTGGTGTTGCCTCCGAGGCCTCTGTTCTGTTCCATTGGTCTATATCTCTGTTTTGGTACCAGTACCATGCTGTTTTGATTACTGTAGCCTTGTAGTATAGTTTGAAGTCCGGTAGTGTGAATGCCTCCCACTTTGTTCTTTTTTCTTAGGATTGACTTGGCTATGCGGGTTCTCTTTTGGTTCCATATGAAGTTTAAGGTGGTTTTTTCCAGTTCTGTGAAAAAGTCATTGGTAGCTTGATGGGGATAGTGTTGAATCTGTAAATTACTTTGGGCAGTATGGCCATTTTCAGGGTATTGATTCTTCCTAACTATGAATATGGAATATTTCTCCATCCGTTTGTGTCCTTTCTTATTTCGTTGAGCAGTGGTTTGTAGTTCTCCTTGAAGAGTTCCTTTACATTCCTTGTTAGTTGTATTCATAGGTATTTTATCCTTTAGATTTGACATCTGCAGGGTTTTTTTTTAAATGGATATATTGCATAATGGTGAGGTTTGGTATTCTAGTATACCCATCACCTAAATAGTGAACATAGTACCCAATGGAACAACAAAGTCTAGATGACAGCACATCTGTTTACAGCATGCTGTACTGAATATTTTAAGCCCAATGTTGAGATCTGTTCAGAAAACAGATACTTTTTAAAATATTACTACTTATTGGTAATGCACCTAGTCACCCAAGAACTCTGCTGGAGATGTACAAAAAGATTAATGTTTGCACACTTGCTAACACAACGTCCATTCTTCAGCCCATGGATCAAGGAGTAATTTTGACATTTAACTGTTGTTATTTAAGAAATACATTTCTTAAGACTGTAACTTCCATAGACAATGACACCTCTCATCAATCTGGGCAGAGTAAATTTAAAACCTTTTGGAAAGGATTCACTATTCTAGATGCTATTAAGAACATTTGTGACCAGGCACAGTGGATCATTCCTGTAATTTGAGCACTTTGGGATGCCAAGGTGGAAAGACCACTTGAATCCAGAAGTTTGAGACCAACTTGAGTAACATAGTGGGACTCCATCTCTACAAAAAAAATTAAAAATAGGCCAGGCACAGTGGCTCACACCTGTAATCCCAGCACCCTGGGAGGCCAAGGCGAGAGGATCATTCGAGCTCAGGAGTTTGAGACCAACCTGGCTAGCATGGTGAAACCCTGTCTCTACTAAAAATACAAAAATTAGTCAGGCTTGGTAGCACATGCATGTAATCTCAGCTGCTGGGGAGGCTGAGGCATGAGAATCGTTTGAACCCAGGTGGTGGCAGAGGTTGCAGTAAGCCAAGATCGCACCACTGCACTCCAGCCTGGGCAACAAGAGACTTTGAAAAAAAAATTTTTTTTGATTAGTTAGGTGTGATAGTATGTACCTGTAGACCCAGCTACTTGGGAGTGGAAGATAAGGTGGGAGGTTGATTTGAGTGCAGGAGGTTGAAGCTACAGAGAGACATGTTTATGCCATTGCACTGCAGCCTGGGTGACAGAGTAATACAGTCTCAAAAAAAAAAAAAAAAAAAGGACATTCACAATTCATGGAAGGATGTAAAAATATCAACATGAAAAAGAAGTTGACTCTCATGGAAGACTTTGAGGGATTTAAGTTGTCAATGGAGGAAGTGACCAGTGATGTGGTGGAAACAGCAAGAAAACTAAAATTCGAAGTGGAGCCTGAAGGTACTACTGAGTTGCTGCAGTCTCTTGATAACTGAAAAGATGAGGAGTTCCATGAACAAAGAAAGTGGTTTCTTGACAGGGAATTAACCCCCGGTGAAAATGATGTGAACAGTCTTGAAATGACAACAAAGAATTTAGGATATTACCTGAATTTAGTTGATATAGCAGCAGTAGGGTTTCAGAGGACTGACTTCAATTTTGAAAGAAGTACTTTTATGGGTATATTAATATTATCAAAATGCATTGTATGGTGCGGAGAAATCTCACAAATGAAAGGGCCAATCACTGTGGCAAGCTTAATTGTTATTCTGTTTTAAGAAATTGCTACATGTACCTGCAGTTGCACCTACTTGGCAGGCCGAGGTGGGAAAATCATTTGAGCCCAGGAGTTTGAGGTTATAGTGAGCTATGATCACCCCACTGTACCCAAGCCTGAGGAACAGAGCAAGACCCTGTCTGTAAAGAATTAAAACAAAAATATTGCTACAGTAACCCCAATTTTCAGCAATCATCATTTTGATTAGTCAGCAGCAATAACATTGAGGCAAGACCCTCCACTAGCAAAAAATTATGACTCACTGAAGGCTCAGATGATAGTTAGCAATTTTTTTTTTAGCAACAAAGTATTTTTAAAAAGATCTGCACATTTTAAAATATATTGCTATTGCACACTTAATAGACCACAATATAGTATAAATATAACTTTTAAATGTACTGGAAAACCAAAAATTTGTGTGACTGACTTTATTGTGATATTTGCTTTACTGTAGTGGTCTGAACCTGCAGTATCTGTGAGGGATGCTTGGACATTGAATCATGCTTACATTGCAAGGACAAGTCCCACATGATTATGGTATATGTTCCCTTTAATGTGTTGTTGAATTTGATTTATTAGTATCTTGTTGAGAATTTTTGCATTTATATTAATCAGTAATAATGATTTTTTGGTATTGTCCTTTTCTGGGTTTTGTGTCAGAATCTTGCTGGCCTTATAAAATGAATTTGAATTTCTTACCTCCTCTTAATTTTTTTGAGTTTGAGAAGGATTGGCATTACATTTCTCTTTAATATTTGATCTAATTTACCTGTGAAGCCCTCAGGTCTTGGTATTTTATTTATTGAGAGACTTTTGATTGCTGATTGTATTTTCTTATTAGTTATTGGTCTATTCAGAGTTTCTATTTATTTATAATATCTTCGTAGGTTGTATGTTTCTAGGAAGATATCTATTTCCTCTAGGTTATCCAGTTTGTTGACACACAATTGTTCATATGCAATGTCAATTGTATAATCCTCTCTTTTATTTACAATTTCACTTATTTGAATCTTTTTTCTTAGTCTTGCTAAAAATTGTCAATTTTATCTTTTAAAAATCCTCAGTCTTATTTTTATTTTTTCTAGTCTATTTCATTTATTTCTCCCATTTTCTTTCTTTTTTATATTTTAGAATTTTAATGTCATGAAATGCTAGTATTAATAAGAGTATATAATAATATTCACACAATTTTACAACAAGTAAGATAGAGTATTTAATGCTTTATTTAATAATGTGAAAAATATTTACTGGAAATGCATTTTATTTTTTTCCAACTTTTATTTCGAGGGGTAGATGTGTGTGTTTGTTATGTGGGTAAATTATGTGCTGCAGGGCTTTGGTGTACACATTATTTTGTCACCCAGGTAATAAGCATAGTACCCAATAGGTGGTTTTTCGATTCTCATTCTCCTCTCACCCTCCACCCTCAAATAGGCCCTGGCACCTTTTGTTCCCTTCTGTATGTCTATGTGTACCATGTTTAGCTCCCATTTATAAATGAGAACATGAAGTATTTGGTTTTCTGTTCCTGTGTTAATTTACTTAGAATAATGTTCTCCAGCTCCACCCATGTTGCTGCAAAGAATATAATCTCATTCTTTCTTTTCTTTTCTTTCTTTCTTTCTTTCTTTTTTTTTTTTTTTACAGCTGTGTAGTATTCATTATACAGAATACTAGATGTATATGTGTCACATTTTCTTTATCCATTTCACCACTGATGGGGATTTAGGTTTACTTTATGTGTTTGTTATTGTGAGTGTGCTGTGATGAACATATGTGTACATGTGTCTTCACAGTTGAATGACTTACATTCCTTTGGGTTTATACCCAGTAATGAAATTCCTGGGTCAAATGGTAGTTCTGTTTTAAGCTCTTTGAGAAATCTCCACACTGTTTTCTTTAGTGACTGAACTAGTTTACATTCCTGCCAGCAGTGTATAAGCATTCCCTTTTCTCTGAAACCTCACTAACATTGGCTATTTTTTGATTTTTTAGCAATAGCCCTTCTGACTGGTGTGAAATGGTATCTCATTGTGGTTTTAATTTGCATTTCCCTAATGATTAGTGACATTGAACATTTTTTCATATTCTCAGTGGCTGTACGTCTTATTTTGAGATGTATTTGTTCGTATTCTTTGCCCATTTTTTAATGGGGCATTTTAGTTTTTGCTTGTTGATGTGTTTAAATTCCTTATAGATTGTAGATATGAGACTTTTGCTAGATATATACTTTGCAAATATTTTATCCCATCTGTAGGTTGTCTGTTTACTCTGTTTCTTTTGCTGTACACAAACTCTTTAGTTTAATTAGGTCCTACTTGTCAACTTTTATTTTTGTTGCAATTGCTTTTAGCATATTTGCCATGAAATGTTTGCCAGGTCTTATATTCAGAATGACATTTCCTATGTTACCTTCTAGAGTTTTTATAGTTACAGGTTTTACATTTAAGTCTTTGATTTTTATATTGTGAAAGGTAAACATCTCATTTGAATCTTTTGCATATGGCTAGCCAGTTATCTCAGCAGTGTTGATTGAATAGAGGGTCCTTTCCCCATTGCTTTTTTTGTTGAATTTGCTGAAGATCAGATGGTTTATTTCTGGGTTCTCCAACCTGTTCCATTAGTCTATGTGTCAGTTTTTGTACCAGTATCATGCCGTCTTGGTTATTGTAGCATTGTGATATGGTTGAATTGGATTGTGTAATACCTCTGGCTTTGTTCTTTTTGCTTAGGATGGCTTTAGCTATTTGGGCTTTGTTTTTAATTCCATATAAATATTAGTATTTTTAAAAATAATTTTATGAAGAATATCATTGGTAGTTTGATAGAAATAGCAATTTACAGTGCTATCTCTATCAAATGCTAGAGATATTTTTAGCTAGAGATAGCATTTGATCTAGCTAGAGGTAGCATTTGATAGAGATAGCATTGTAAATTGCTTTGGGCAGTATGGCCATTTTAACAATATTGATTCCTCCTAACCATAAGAATAGAATATTTTTCCATTTGTTTGTGTCATCTCTCACTTACTTCATCAGTGTGTTCTCATTCTTATTGTAGAGACCTTCCACCTCCCTGGTTATCTGTATTCCTAGGTACTTTAATTTCTGTGTGAGTATTTTGAACGCCGTTGTGTTCTTGATTTGGCTGTCAGCTTGGATGTGAAATGCTATGGATTTTTGTACATTGATTTTGTATCCTGCGACTTTGCTGAAGTTGTTGATCAGATCTAGGAGCTTTTGCGCAAAGATTCTGTGCCACTCCGTGTCTTTTAAGTGGGGTGTTTAGCCCATTTATATTCCAGATTAATATTGATATGTGTAGATTTACTTCTGTCATATTATTAGCTGATTGTTAAACAGACTTGATTGTGTAGCTGCTTTATAGTGTGAATGGTTTATGTGCTTAAGAGTTTTTTTGTGGTGGCTGTTAATAGTCTTTCATTTACATGCTTAGCATTCCCTTAAGGACTTCTTATAAGGCAAGTCTACTGGTCACACATGCCTGTAGCATGTGCTTGTCTGAAAAAAGATCTGACTTCTCTTCCACTTACCAAGCTTAGTTTGGCTGAATCTGAAATTCATCATTGGAATTTTTTTTTTTTTTTTTAAGAATACGGAATGCAGGCCCCCAATCTCATCTAGCATGCAAGGTTTCTTCTGAAAGGTTTGTTGGTTTATTGTCAGCCTGATGGGATTCTCTTTGTAGGTTACCTGCCCCTTCTCTGTATCTGCCTTTAATATCTTTTGTTTCATGTTGTCCTTGGAGAATCTGATGACTGTATGTATCAGGGAGTTGTTTTGTATAGTATTTCATAGAGGTTTTCTGCATTTTCTGAATTTGAATTTCAACCTTTCTAGTGAGGTAGAGGGATTTTTTCTGAACACTATCCTCAAATATGTCTTCCAAGTTCCTTTCTCTTTCTTTCTCTTTCAGGGACAGCAGTAAGTCATATGTTTGGTCTCTGCATATTCCCATATTTCTCAGAGGTTATAGTTCATTTTTTTAAAATATACTTTTGTCTGACTGAGTTGACTTGAAGAACCACTTTTCAAGCTCTGAGTTTCTTTTGTCAGCTTGGGCTTATCTGTTGTTAATACTTGTGATTGTATTATGAATTCCTGTAGTGTGTTTTTCAGCTCTATAAATTTGATTTGTTTCTTTTTTAAAATAACTATTTCTTCTTTCAGCTCTTACATCGTTTTCTTGGATTCCTTTGAATTTTTGGATTGGGTTTTAACATTCCCCTAAATCTCAGTGATTTTCATTCCTATCTGTATTCTAAATTCTATGACTGTTTTATTCAGACATTTCAGCCTGGTTAAAAACAATTGCTGGGGTGCTAGTGCCTTTGTTTGGAGGTAGGAAGACACTCTTTGAGTTGCTAAAGTTCTTGTGTTGCTTCTTCCTCTGTGGACTGATGTTCATTAATGTTTGAAGCTTCCATCCTTTGTATGGATTTTGTTGCTTGTGTGGTTTTTGATGCCCTTGAGAATTTGACTGGCAGAAGACGGGTTCAATCAACTGACCCTTTCTGGAAGACTTCAAGGGGCTAAGGCTCATGTCAACACTCCTGGTCTGCCTGCTTTAACCCTGAGGGGCTAGTAGGAAGCCCGTGGTTTGTTCTCAAGTTAAGCAGCTGCTGCACTGGAAGGCATGAGGTCTTCCTGTTCTGCTGACGACAAAGTTTTGATGAAGGGTGCCAGCCAAAGTGCTTTGATGGGGCAGTGGCCTTGGGGTCTATGCTTGCATTTGCAAGCAGCAGCACCGTGTGGTGGGAGGCATGTATGTTGGCAGGGGCAGGGCATTCATGGGGCAGAGTGGGGAAGTTGTTGCATGCACGTGTGCACCAGTGTGTGCAGTGGTAGAGTGGGCAGCATGTGTTCTCCTTAGGGGATTTGGTGGTGGCATCTGCATTGGGGTGGAGTAGCATGTGCCGGAATTGGTAGCAGCATGGTGGAGCTGAGGTGGGGCACACATGTGGTTGGGTTGAGGTGTCCATGTGTGAGTGAGACAGCAAGGTCTGCATGCATGCCTGTGCTGGCAGCGAGGTATGGCCATTGGAGAGGGAAGGACAGCAGGGTGTGTGTGTGCCAGTGAGGGTTAGTTGGCAGCATCTGTACACAAGCACTCATGCTGACAGTAATGGCATAGTGGTGTGTGCATATGCATGTTCCAGTGGAGCAGTGGTGAGGTCCGCCTATGTATGCATGTGTTTTGGTAAAGTGGTAGTGAGGAGCTTCAGGTGGGTGGGTGTGCATTGGCAGAAGCCTGTCAGCTAGAGCTCCCTGTGAGTCAGGTGTGATATGCCTGTGAAGAAGCTATGGCTGTGGCAGCCAGAGGGTACCCTGGTTGGGTGTCCAAGGCTGCACTGGAATCAGGCATGGCCAGGCAGGTACCCTGGGAGAGGGTGGCAGACAAGGTGGTGCTCAGGTCAGACTGGCCCCGTCTCAGGGACAAGACCACCTTGCTCTGTCCAGATTTGACAGTCAACAAAGACTGAAGACATCTACGGGAGTGCAGTGTGCCTGGAGGCATTTGTCCTTTTCTTTATTATTGTCTTCCTTTTGCTGATATTTGGGCTTCTGTTTTTCATATTTTTAATGTTTTTTTTTGTTTGTTTTTGACAGGGTCTTGTTCTGTTTCCCATGTTGGAGTGCAGTGGCATGGTTTTAGCTCACCGCAACCTCTGCCTCCTGGACTCAAGTGATCTTCTCACCTCAGCCTCCCTGCGGTTCAGATTACAGTTGTGCATCACCATACCTGGTTAATTTCTTTTCTTTTTGTAGAGAAGGGGTTTTGTCTTATTGTCCAGATTGGTCTTTACTCTGGGATTAAGTGATTCACATGCCTTGGCCTCCCAAAATGCTGAAATTACAGGCATGAACCACCATGCCTGGCCTTTTTTCTAGTTATTTTAAGTATACAGTTAGGTTGTTTATTTGGGTCCTTTCTTCTTAATGCAGGAATTTATTTCTACATTATAAATTTCCCTCTTAGAAGTGTTTTTGTTGCATTCCATAGGTTTGGGTAGGTTATGTGTTCATTTCAGTTTATCTCAAGAGACTTTATGATTTTCCTTTTCACTTCTTCATTGACTTATTGGTTGTTCAGGAATGTGTTGTTTAATTCTCACATATTTGTGACTTTTTGAGTTACCTTTCTGTCATTAATTTCTAGTTTTGTATCACTGGTCAGAAAAGGTACTTGATATATAATTAATCTTGTTAAATGTAGTAAAACTTGGTTTGTGGCCCAATGTATATCTATCCTGAAGAATATTCTGTGTTCATTTGAGCAAAATATATATTCTTCCGCTGTTGAATGGAATATTCTGCATACATCTGCTAGATTAGCTTCATCTATAGTGTTGTTCAAGTCTGATGTTTCCTTATTTATTTTCGGTCTGGATATCTATCCATTGCTGAAAGTGAAAGTATCCTACTGTTACTGTGTTGCTGTCTGTTTGTCCCTTCAATTAAAATTGTTAGCATTTGCTTTATAAGTTAGGTGCTCCCATGTTGGGTGCATATATATTTAGAATTGTTATATCCTCTTGATGAATTAACTTTTTATTGTTATATAATGACCTTCTTTGTGTCTTATGACAATTTTGGACTTAATGTCTATTTTGTCCCATATAAGTACAACCATCCCTGCTCTCTTTTGGTTATCGTTTGGATGGAGTATCTCTTTTCATTCATTCAATTTCAGACTATGCATTTCTTAAAGCTAAAATGAGTCTCTTGCAGACAGCAGATTGTTAGACCTCGTTTTTAGTATTTTTTTTCAGCTGCTCTATAACATGTATTAGAGAATACAACCATTTATAACCATTTACATTTTAAGAAATATCAGTAAATAAGGTGTTACTGCCATTTTGTTCATTGCTTTATAGCTATTTTTTAGTTCATTTCTTTTGCTTTTGTTGTCTTGTTTGATGATTTTTTTTCTTTTAGTAGTATGCTTTGGTTTCTTTCTATTTATCTTTTGTACATCTATTACAGATTTTTCCTTTGCAATGAAGCTTACATAAAACAAATTATAATTGCAACCGTCTATTTTAAGCTGATAATAATTTAATTTTTGATCACTCACAAAAGCTCTAGTCTTTTACTTATCTCCAGCATGTTTTATGTTATTCATGTCACAAGCTATGTCTTTTATTTATCAGGTATACATTAACAAATTATTATAGCTATAGTTGTTTTTAATGCTTAAAAAATTTTAAACTAATATTAAAAGTTATTTACACACTGCCATTATAGTATAAGCATATTCTGGATTTGTCTGTACCCTTGCCATTACCAGTGAGTTTTATAATTTACTTTTTTTTTTTAAACTTTGTTGGTTTTTTTTATAATTTACTTTTCACATTGCTAATTAACATTCTTTTGTTTTAGCTTGACAAACTTTAGCATTTCTTGTAAGAAAAATCAAATGCTATTGATAAACCTTTGTTTTTGTTTTTCTGAAAAAATCTTTATCTCTTATTCATTTCTGAAGGAAAGCTTTACTAGATAGAGT
>PVKP010003597.1:0-106727 GCA_004027715.1 Plecturocebus donacophilus | reverse complement strand
TGCCTTCCGCTCCGGCCACCTCGCGGAGGGGGCAAAGGAGGGAAGCCTCATTGCTAGGAGCACTGCGCGAGCAGGTGTGTGCACTAACAGGAGAGGCTAGATTGCTATCGGGAGGTGGATGAGTAGGAGGTAGAGGTGCTGAAGGGGATTGAGGTTTGTTATAAAGCGGTGGAGGATTGGGTTGAGCCAGTGGAAAGGAGAGCTCCTCTGGTGCGTCAGGGTCAGAGAAGGAAGAGGAGGAGGGTAAAGGGGCTAAGGGTGAAGAAGAAGTTTCTTTGGCTAAGAGTATTTGAGCAGTGGTACAAAAGGAACAGAGAGTGAGACAGGAACGAAGATACCAGAAAGCCAGCACATATGGAATTTCTAGCCATTTACTGTTCTTTTTGCAATAATTATCCAAGTCCATAAGACCATTAAAGTTAAATGTGCCCTCCGGAGGCCACTTGGACTGGTTGTCTAGAGGATACTGTGGTCAGGCTATGGTGGAAAGAGAGACCAGCTTTTTCTTTTTTATAGAAAGCCCTAGTTTGGGTAGATTCTGGATAGGCATCCTAATGGTGACCTGGGGTCCACACGGGAGTTCTAGTTCCCCATAGTTGGCTTTTGTGGGGCAGTTAGAGGTGAGGAAGGGATGGGAACAGATATTACACTCACTACAGGCAGAAGTATTCTTTTCTGAAGGAGGTGGTTGTGGAAATTTTTAGGCAGCAATAGGTATTGAAGAGGAGAGAATAGAGAGAGATTGAGCTGACGCTATTTGAAAATTGGAAGGTACAATAAAGACAAAACTGACAGACAAAGGGTGCGTGCCCCCCAGAAGGGAGACCAGTTTGATGCCTTCCCAGCCACATCCCCGAAGGGATGTTTCAGGGGCATCTTGGCTAAGGTGCACCCGTATAATCCTTGGGCCTGGTCACCTCAGGATGGAAGTCCAAGTAGGACAGCTCTAAAGTGAATCACCATTATGCCCTATGACGTCCCTGTGGAACCGCGGGTGGAGGCCCACACAAGCCCCGTAGCTGTTAGGCCATGGGACTACACATAAACTCACTCACTCATTCGCTCGCATTGGAATTAGGGACAGAGAGAGATAGAATTAAAGGTAGAAAGCGGCTGTTTTAGGAGCGAGACACGGCCGCCATCTTAAGGGTGTGGCACAGCCACCATTTTAGAAGAGAGAGAGAGAGCGAGAAAGCTAAGAGCGAGAAGCGGCCGCCATCTTAAGGGTGTGGTGTGGCCGCCATCTTGGGGGGGGCGAAACAGAAAGAGAAAGAGAAACTGAGAAATAAAAACAAATATTTAATAAAAACAGAGAAATAAAAACAGAGAGAGAGAAACTGTATTTTTGGTTTCTATTTAACGGGAGCCTTTATGCCAAATGGACTAGTTTGAATTAAAGAATTTAGTATAAGCCGGAGGGTAATGGGGCTTCTGAATACCCACACCTCAATCGCTGCTGCGGGGGTGGTCAGAAGAGTGGCTAGGTGTCCCAGGCCGTGCTTACCGAGCACCGAGAATGAGAGGGTTCAGGAATTGAAATCCTGACCCTAAAACGAGAATGAGAGGGTTCAGGAAAGTGGGGGCGTCTCCCTCAAAATCCTGACCCTAAAAAACCCCTCATGGGGAGAAGACAAGAGTGTAGGGACGTCTCCTCTATGCTCAGGTCCTCAAGATGAGGCCCGAGCCCCGGGCCCAAGGCAAGAAACGAGAAGGAGTCCCTGACGTGGCCACAATTGTGAGCAGGGATCCATGAGACAAGGCAAGCAGCGGGAGGGGTAGTGGGCAACAGAAGTCTTACCTTGCGGTGAAACGGCTGCTCCCCGGTCCGGTGTTGAGTGGAGGAGTCAGTTTCCCCCAGGAGGGATCTTACAACTCCTCCCGGGTTTTGGCACCACTTGTAAGGTTTGTTTCCGAGGATAAAATGAAGAAACTGAGGCCAGCACCAAAATAATCCAATGCAAGGGAATTTATTCAGGCTCCCGGGTGAGCTTCTGCAGTCCGGACAGGAGGGGCCGGAGAAGTCGCACAGACTCCTCTCAGACAGGGGGTTTTATAGGGAGTGAGTCTATTTTTAGACAGGGGGTTTTTATAGGGAGTGAAACAGTTGATTGGTTGTGGGAGAGCAAGACTGCTATTGGGTAAGTTACAAGCCTTGACCTAGGACTTGGCTTGTTATTGGTGGGAATTACTTGCCTGCTATTGGTTGTTAAGACTCGACTGCTATTGGTTGTTAAAACTCGGCTGCTATTGGTTGTTAAGGCTTAGCTGCTATTGGTTATTAAGAAGCTATGGTTGCAGCACCTTGTTTGCATACTGGGCTCTTTAAGAGAAGACCAGGCTGTGCGAGCAAGGGAGAAGGGAACATGCCCGAGCATGTCTGAGCTTGCTCGGGGCTTGTAAAAGGGAAAAAGGAGCCGGGGGTGGGGAGGCGGGCGGTGAGTCCGAGCTCCCAGCAAGGCAACTGGCCTTACACCACTGTTACTGTGTGGGAGTCTGAGTCCCTTTGTAGGTCTCTAAAAAGTTGTTTTATGAATCTGGCTGCTCCTGTATTGGGTGCATATATATTTAGGATAATTAGCTATTCTTGTTGCATTGATCCCTTTACCATTAGGTAATGCCCTTCTTTGTTGTTTTTGATCTTTGTTGGTTTAAAGTTTGTTTTATCACATACTAGGTTTGCAATGCCTGCTGTTTTTTTTTCTTTCCATTTGGTTAGTAAATATTTCTCCATCTTTTTATTTTGAGTTTAAGTGTGTCTTTGGACATGAGATATGTCTCCTGAATATAGCACACTAATGGTTCTTGACTCTTCATGCAGTTTGCCTGTCTGTGTCTTTTAATTGGGGCATTTATGCTATTTACATTTAAGGTTAATGTAGTTATGTGTGAATTTCATCCTGTCATCATGATGCTAGCTGGTTATTTTGCCCATTAGTTTAAGCAGTTTCTTTATAGTGTCACTGGTCTTTATATTTTGGTGTGTTTTTGCAGTGGCTGGTACTGGTTTTTCCTTTATATATTAAGTGCTTCCTTCAGGAGCTCTAGGCTTTGTGGTAACAAAATCCCTCAGCATTTGCTTGTTTGTAAAGGATTTTATTTCTCCTTCACTTATGAAGCTTAGTTTGACTTTCTTCTGTGAAATTCTAGGTTGAAAATTGTTTTCTTTAATAATTTTTAATATTGGCCCCCACTGTCTTTTGGCTTGTAGAGTTTCTGCAGAGAAATCTGCTGCTAGCCTGATGGGCTTCCCTTTGTGGGTAACCCCACCTTTCTCTCTGGCTGACCTTATTATTGGTTCCTTCGTTTCAACTTTGGAGAAACTGACCATTAAAGTGTCTTAGGGTTGCTCTTCTCAAGGAGTATTTTAGTGGTGTTCTCTGTATTTTCTGAATTTGGATGTTGGTCTGTCTTGCTATGTTGGTCAAGTTCTCCTGAATAATATCCTGAAATATGTTTTCCAACTTAGTTCCATTCTCCCCATCACTTTCAGGTACACCAAACAATTGTAGGTTTGGTGTTTTTACATAGTCCCACATTTCTTGGAAACTTTGTTCATTCCTTTTAATTCTTTTTTCTCTAATCTTGTCTTCACACCTTATTTCACTAAGTTGATCTTTAGTCTCCTATCGTTTCTTCCACTTAATTGAATTGACCATTGATATTTGTGTATGCTTCCTGAAGTTCTTGTGCTGTGTTTTTCAGCTCCATAAAGTCATTTATGTTCCTCTCTAAACTGGTTATTCTAATTAGCAGTTCCTATAACCTTTTATCAAGGTTCTTAGCTTCCTTGCATTGGGTTAGAACATGCTCCTTTAGTTCAGAAAAGTTTTTATTACCCACCTTCTGAAGCCTACTTCTGTCAATTCA
Organism: Plecturocebus donacophilus; assembly: GCA_004027715.1. Lineage (NCBI taxonomy): Eukaryota > Metazoa > Chordata > Mammalia > Primates > Pitheciidae > Plecturocebus > Plecturocebus donacophilus. The sequence goes on along the minus strand of PVKP010003597.1, from coordinate 102,860 downwards.
TCAGTCTCATTCTCCATGCAGTTTTGTTCCCTTGCTGGACAGGAGTTGCAATCATTTGGAGGAGAAGAGGCATTCTGGTTTTTGGAATCTTCATCATTTTTGCACTAGTTTTTCCTATCTTCATGGATTTATTTACCTTTGATCTTTGAGACTGATGACCTTTGGATGGGGTTTTTGTGTGGGGATCCTTTTGGTTGATGTTGATATTGTTGTGTCCTCTTTTTTAGTTTTTCTTCTAACAGTCAGGCCCCTCTTCTGCAGGTCTGCTACAGTTCGCTGGAGGTCCACTCCAGACCCTGTTTGACTGTGTATTACTAGTAGTGGCTGCAGAATAGAAAAGATTGCTGAAGCTTCATCCCAGAGGGGCACTGGCCTGATGCTATCTGGATCTCTCTTGTATGAGGTGTCTGTTGACCCCTGTTTGGAGGTCTTTCCCAGTCAGGGAGCCCAGGGGTAAGGTACTCACTTGAGGAGGCAGTCTGTTTCTTAGCAGAGCTGGTGTGCTGTGCTGGGAGAATCCTCCTTGTCAGGATAAATTGCTCTCTTCAGAACCTGCAGGCAGGAAAGTTTAAGTCTGCTAAAGCTGTACCCACAGCTGCCCCTTGCCCCAAGTGCTCTGTCCCAGGGAGACGGGAATTTTATCTATAAGTCCCTGTCTGGGGCTGCTACCTTTCTTTCAGAGATGCCTTGCCCAGTGAGGAGGACACTAAAGAGTCAGTCTGGCCACAGATGCTTTGCCATGCTGTGGTGAATTCCACTCACTCTAAACCTCCTGGCCTCCAGCCTCCATAGCACTGTCAGGGGAAAGCACCTCCTAAAGCCTCAGTAATTATGGTCACCCCTCCCCCTATCAAGCTCCATCATCCCGGGTTGACTTCAGCCTGCTCTGCTGGCAGTGAGAATATCAAGCCAGTGGTTCTTAGCTTGCTGGACTCCATGTGAGTGGGACCCACAGAGGGAGACCACTTGGCTTCAGCCCCCTTTCCAAGGGAGTGACGGTTCTATCTTGCTGGTTTTCCAGGTACCACTAGAATATGAAATAAACTTCCGCAGCTAGCTGGGTGTCTTCCCAAACACCCTCCCAGTTTTGTGCTTGAAATCTAGGGCCCTGGTGATATAGGCATATGAGGAAATCTCCTGATATGCAGATTGCAAAAACTATGGGGAAAGTGTAGTATTAAGGTCAGATAACACAGTTCCCCATGGCTTTTCTTGGCTGGGGAATGGAGGTCCTCTGTCTCCTTGCCCTTCCTGGTAATGTGACACCCCACCCTGTTTCTGCTTGCCCTTTGTGAGCTGCACCCACTGCTAACCAGTCCCAATGAGATGAACTGGGTACCTCAGTTAGAAATGCAGAAATGACCTGCCTTTTGCATTGGTCTCGCTGGGAGTTACAGATTGCTGTTTCTATTCAGACATCTTGCCAGATCTTCGACGTTTCATTTAATAAGTCTTGACAGGTCCCTTTTTGCCTTTGTCATTCATTTCTCTTTTTCATCAAATAGCCATCTCCTCAACTCATTCATAATAGCACTCTTTCTGTGAAGCTACCACTTAAATTTCTGTTTAGTAAAATCTTTCTAAGTCATGTGAGTCCAAATAATTATCATTCCTTTAAATGTAATATTTATTAAAAATCACATTATTTCATTTTGTGTCTATACTGTTATCCTGCTGTCTAGGGAGATTGAGATTATTTTTCTCAAATGTTTTATGCTTTCTAGCTTTTGCAGAAAATAAAAGTGCATTCTATAGTCTTTTTATTGATTGCATGACACTCCTTTATTAGCCACTTCTTCCATGTTAATACTCTTTTTACTAATGTTCCCTCTCATTGATTCTAACCTGTTTACATTCAAGTTTTATTATTCTCTAATTCACTAACATTTTTATTTTTGTTTATTCATATATAATCTATTGTGTTCCTGTTACAAGTTTACATGTTTGCTTGGATATTCTTAAAGGCAGAAACCCTTTTTTCAATTCATTTTATTATCATTCAATATTCACTGAGAATTTTTTATACCAGGCATTATCCTTTTCCCTAAAGCATACTGGAGGATTTAGCAAATAATGAACCATTAGTAATCGATGTTTTGCAATGAATAGGTGAGTGAACGAATGAAAAGCTTTTATTTGGTACACTCATATTTAATGATATTGGCCATGCTCGATAAATTACTATCATTATTATTTTTGACACGGACTCTTGCACTGTAGTCCAGGCTGGAGTGCAATTCGCATGATCTTTGCTTACTGCAAACTCTGCTTCTGGGGTCACATAATTCTCCAGCCCCAGCCTCCCGAGTAGCCGGAATTACAGGCACACACCACCACACCCAGCTAATTTTTGTATTTTTAGTAAAGACAGGCTTTAACTATGTTGGCCAGAGTGGTCTCAAACTCCTGACCTTGTGATCTGTCCACCTAGGCCTCCCAAAGTGCTGGCATTACACGTGTGAGCCACCATGCCCAGCCTATTAAATTATTAATTTTTATTTTTCTGCAAGACCCAAGTAGATTTGCAATGTTAGGCAACCTCTATCTGGAAAGGGTAGGAAAACAGTAGTGCTTATTTGCAAAAAGTAAACTTGGCTGACTTGACTATCAAACCCCTAGTTTCTAGTTGACTTCCTTGAATTACTTATATTTAATTTTTACTTTCCCAGTTTATAAAATGAAAAGTTAATATTAGTTGAAAACAATGATCTTTTGCAAATGTAGGGTCTTCTAGCTTTAAGAGTAATTTTATCTGTGCCTAAATGCACCATGAAAGTTGAACGCATGTATTATACAATGTGTAATTTACTAATGTATTTTTGTTTTGATTTTGAGTTCAAAACGATCTCTTTTTTTCCAAAAAGAAATTTAGATGAGGAGGATTGCATCAGGGCTAAGGCCGAGGATATTAAACTCAAACAGACTGAGTTAATGTCTAAGCACTGTTATTTATTAAGTTTGTGAAGTTAGGCAAAAACATAAATCTTTCTGAGCATAAGTTTGCTCATTTCTATAATGGGAAAAATAATAAAACCTATTGTATAAGGCTGTGACTCTTCCATGCATTAAAGCCTATGAAGTACTTATAATTTCTGTTACATGATTAGAGCTTGAGGATTATTGGTTATCATTATTAATATTAAAAAAATTATGTATTAAGAAACCATTTTCCTGAAAACACTTGACTCTGTTTTTTCACTTGATTCTCCACCCCTAAATTTTCAAATTTCACTTGGATGGTTTGAATTGTCACTTTTTGTTACATAAATAATCTATTGGAGATTTTCAAGTCTTCTAGGACTTCACTAATGTTTACAAAATCAACAAAATAATAATTTTAAGCAGTATTTAAATGTTATTAGGACTTATTTACCAATGACTGTAAATTAAAGTTATTCACTTTTTTAAAAAATATTTTTTTTAACTTTTGTATTATACTCATCATCTTTCAGTAATGGCAAAGCCTGATGTTTGGTTTTTGCAAATAGAATCAACGAAGGTTAAGAAAACTCATCTTAGCAGATATTAAAATAAAGATGATGAAGTTCTATTTTATAGCATAATATTGTTTGATTATGTCTTGTGTATTTAATCTTTATTTTATTCCCTAAATATATGAAAATTTGACCAGGGATTTGCTGTTATTGATTAGCTCATGACAATAGCTTTTTCTTTCTCTCTTCCAAGGCTTTCTAACAATTTTTGTTGAACAAGTGTCAATGGTGTCCTCACACTCCTTTCTAGAGGCTCTTTAAAATACCTTGTTAGCTGCTTTTTAAATCTTCACATAGCACCTAGTACAATGTATACTAGAAATATTCACTGAGAGCTTGTTCACCAGATAGGAGTTACGACCTTTTTTAGGGATGAAATAATTTAACTAATATTTATATTTTGAGCTGTGTGCAAAACACTCTGCTAAGCATTTAGAATAAAACAATAGTGAAGGTGTAGCTCCAGTGTCCAAAGCATTTATAATCAAGTACAAGGATGTATTTGTGTGTGCAGGTACTGTTATTGATATACCTGAACCAACAGAGAGTTGGTGCAGTAAGTGTAGAAAGGGAACACTCAAGAAAGTTTCCCAGATATTCACATATTCACTGTTCTCAGTGGAATTTAATGCAATTTGTTATTTTGGAAGATTTCCAGTACAGAAAAACCCTAAAACAAACCATGTTCTTCAGTGAGAAAATTGAATATTTTTTTTCCATGGGATTTGCACATTTATTTCCATGTGAATGCTGGCCTAAACAGTGAGTGAAATAATGTTACATGGTTCAGGCTCATAGGCCCCCATGTTTCATAAATATCTATAATATGTCTCATTCCCATTAGACACACTGTGATGGAATCCAGAACCCAATAACCTCCTGTCTGGAAAAAGTAATTTCACTTCTGTGAGGGAGTAGTCTGTTTTTGGAAATTCCATAGCTATTGCAGGAATTAAGAGTCTTTGAAACAAAAGCACAGAATCTCTTCCTTTTCCCTGAACTTGCCTCCTTGTGATGACAGTTATCTAGTTGGCCAGCCCAGAGTGTTCCTTTCTTTGCCATATTTACTTTTCAATTATTTGAAATGACAAAAAGTTGTCATTAGTACTAGAATACTGAGACAAGATAATGGTTTGCCACTTTGAATGAAAATGTCTCTGGAGCTTTGCCAGTGGGAGATCAGAGTCCTGTCAAAACATTCTATTCTGTAGGATTAATCTTTTAAATATGTTAGAATACTTCCATTTATAGAACTCTCCTGTGACTTATAAGCAGTGATATTCAGAAACTGACAAATGGATTGATAAAATCTTGCTGTGGCTTAATGATAGAAACACAGGAAGCCAAGTCAGGGTTTTTTTTTTGGTCTGGGCTATATAGGCATAAGTTGGCTATAGAGGCATAGTTGAAGAGAGCTAACCACTTCTTTGAATTTTCCTTGCATCCTATGAATCTAAATGAATTTGTAAACTATTAGTCAATGATATTATTCTTTGAAATACAAATGTTTATTTTATGCACATATTGGATGGTGTCATGTTTGTCATATGCCTAGGATATGAGTGTCTAGTTCTATATTGTTATCTGATATTTGAAAATGACTATGCCAGGATCTATGGAAGAGAATGCACTTCATAATTCCAGATAGAATCCAGAAATTTCCCAGATACTTCTTGTTAACCAACTTCTGTTGCAATTAACATGAATAGTAGCCTTTTTCTCAAAAGATATTTTTATAATCACTCTAGCACAATATTAAGATTTTTATTAAGATGGTAGCCTACACAAAGATATTGGCCAACCTCTGTGATGAGCTTTTAAAAACTGTAATAGAAAAATAAAAACTACTTAATTAAAGAAAATAGTAGAGGAATCATTTAACAAAATTTTACATTTTATCAAAAAGCAAATGGAATTTTTGCTTTCATTCATTGTGATTTAATTGATGAAGGCATTATCATCCCAGTGAAAACAACTATAATATTTTTTAAAATGATGTGAAACAGTGATATGCAGATATTGGACAACAGGTGAGGAACGGAAGCAAAAGAGATTATTCCTCTTATTATCCTGGCTTTCTGCCTGGAAGCACTTTCAGAAACCTGCTATAGGGAGAGAAAAATCCAAGCAGAACATACTAGTTGTGCTGAGCTGAGAAGACTGACTTCACAGTTCAGCAAGTCTGAGACACTGGAATTTGTAGGGAAGATTATGTACAGGAGGAAGTTCTGCAAAATAAGAACGTTAGAAATCTACATAGGTGTCCACTTGAGTCTGTTGCTAAATAGCACACATGTTAAGTTGATACAGCAAGACAAAGCACAGAACTATTAGAATGCTATGAAATAAAATTGCTCATAAATACAAAATGTTAGAAAATATTCAAGGTCTAATTAGCTACAGTAGAGAAACGTGGTTCAATCTTGAGCATTCAGTACAGGATCTGGCAAGGTTATGCTTTTTAGTAAAATTAAACTAACCTTATAAACTTAAGATGGACCCTAATAATGCTTAAAAACAAATTTCAAAGAGTTCAAGCTGCTCTACAACTGTCTTCAAAACAACTATTTTTTTTTAAAGAAAGACAACAAAATCTAGTTAGTTAGCAATATATTATTCATAGTGTAAAGCAAATAGAAATAAAAGTCCTAAACCTAATAAAAGGCATTTATAAAAAGCCTACATCTCATGTTGTATTTAATGATGAAATACTGAATACTTCAATACTTCACCCTTGCAGTCAGGAACTTAACGATGGCTGCTTTCACCATTCCTTCTTAGTAATACTCTGGACATTCTAGCCAATTTAATGAGACAATAAATAATATAGAAAAAGTGAGCAAATTGTTTTTATTGGCATATAATCTGATCATTCATATAGATGCTTCTAAGGAATTTACAAAAAAATTATCATAACCATTAAATAAATTTAGTAAGTATTGTTGAGTATTTGAAGAAACTGGAACTCTCATATATTGCCAATGAAAATGTAAAATAAATCAAGTACTTGGGAAAATAGTAGTTCATTAAAATTTTAAACACTCATTTACTATACAACTGAGAAATTCAGCTAGATAGGTAACAACCTAGGATATATGAAATCTTATGTATACACAAAGACTGTGCAAATGTTCATATCAGTTTTATTATAATAGCCCCTAAAATGGAAGTGCTGAAGTAGTCATCAGTTGGTGAACGTATAAGGTAAACATGATATAATTATATACTTAAATACTCATCAGCAATAAAAAGAAAAATTTGAACACACCCTCTATATGCTTATATATATGTGTGTATATATATATATATATATATATAAAATGCAGAGTATTTACAGTGTAGAGTATTATTTCATTTATACTGAATTTTTAGAAAAGGGAAATCTATATAGAAACTGCAAATCAGCAATTTTCTGAGGCTGAGAGTGACAACAAATAGGTGTGAGGATACTTTTTTAGGGTAGCAGAAATATTCTTAAATACAGGTTAGGGTAATTATTGCACAGCTCCATAAACTTACTGAATTTTACCAAATAATTCTTGAAATATACACTTTATAATTCGAGATGGGTTTATGAACTACAACTCAATGTAACTGTTTAAATAAAGAAACCAACACCAAGAAACTCCTGCTTCTTAGAGTCAGGAGTTGAAAAGGGATGGTTTAGGATGTGGCATAAGGAAACTTTTGGAGGGTGATGGAAATATTTGTTATTTTTATTGTGCTATCAGTTTCACAAAAGCATATATATGTCAAAGCAGTATCAACTTGTATTTTCAACAAGTGAAATTCAATGTGCTGTAACTATAGCTCAATGAAATTATAAAAAACACAAAGTCATATTTGAGATTACATTTGACTATCTCTTCTCTTTTCCAATATGTTTTATATTAACAAAATCTAGTTAATTATATAGCAAAATAATAAGCTATTGATTCTGTTGGGTATTGGGTAAAGAGAAATGAAAAAGTATATCCAACATTCTTCAGGCATGGAAGCATATTTTGTTAATAATTTAAAAAATTTGTCGTATAACAAGCATATTGTAAATGTATTAATCTTTCAAGTGTAACTGTTTAATAGGGTCCTCTTTGTACATTTTAAGATCAAACCAAAACATTTAAAACTTAGTAGGTGGGCAAACTGAAGATTACATAGAACTGAAGAGGATAAATTAGGAAAATCTATAGCTTGTCTAACAACAATTCTAGAAGAAAAGGGTACAGCACTAGCCAAAGGATAATAACTGAGCATTTTCCAGAATTTATGAAAGACATATATCCTCAGACCAAAGAAACACAGTGAGTCCCAAACAGGATAAAAATGTAAAACTTCGTTACATCGTTATGAAATGCAGAACTGAAAGGCAATGAAAAGATGTTAGAGAAAAGATATGAGATAAAAGAATGATTTTTAAACACAGCTATATTAATTGGACAGAAACAGACTTCACAATAATTATAATAACAAGGTGTAAAAGGTAGTTATAAAACTAGGAATATACATCCAGGGACATGAGAAAGAGGAAAAATGTAAGAACATTTTTAAAACAAAAAATCTTAAGAAACTAATACGTACTTTGGATATGCCAGAAGAACTGGATTAATTTCCAGACACATACAACCTACTAAGATAATCGTGAAGAAATAGAAAATGTGAACAGATCAATAGTAAATAAGAATACTGAAATAACTAATGTCAATCTTTCTCAAACTCTTCCAAAAAAAAAATGAGGTGGAGGAAATACTTCCAAACTCATTTTACAAGGCCAGTATTACTCTGATAACAAAATCAGACATGACACTCCAAGAAAATAAAATAACTGGTCAATATCCTTGATGATCATCGATGCAGAAATCCTCAACAATATACCAGCACACCAAATTCAAAAACATAAGGAATTATTCACCATGGTCAATGAAAATTTATCCCCTAGATGCAAGGATGATTAAATATATGCAAAAAACGTAATACACTACATTGACTAAAGAAAGAAAGAAAGAATAAAAGAATTACCTAAATAGCAGAAAAAAAAACTGAAAAAATTCAACACTGTTTTAGGATAAAAACTCTCAACAGATTAGATAAAGAGGGAATGTACTTCAACACAATAAAGGACGTAAGTCACAAGCTCAGAGCTAACATCATACCCAAACATAAAAATAGAAAATTTTTTCTTCTAAGATTCAGGACAAGACAAAGCCACTGCTGTCAGGTAAAGAAATAAATAAAGAAATCCTAAAAGAGAAAAAGTAAAATTATCTGTTCCTTAATAACATAATCTTATATATAGAAAACTCAGAAGGATCCCCCTTAAAACTGTTAGAACTAATAAACAAATTAAGGAAAGTTGAAAACGTGAAAAACATGTTGGCTAAGAGTTAGTCTTTTGAAAATTAAAACTCTAAACTGTTTCTCATCAGTTTAGAGTTGAGTGAAACAACCCAAGGGTTTTGACAGATTCTTGATTTCTGCAAGATGCTTTGGGCCACTGACAGTGTCACTAATTTGCAGGATGCCTCCTCATTTTACTGTAAGAAAACATCTTTAAAACAAAATAGGGAAATATGCATATGAACATTATAAAAAATAAGGTAAAGAAGTGCTATTACTACACTCTGGTTTTCAGATCACTTGCTTACTTCCAGGAGTTCCTTTTAATTTACCAGGTCTGAGGAACAGAAATGCATAAAACACTAAGATACATGTTGTGTGTCCTTAAATAGCTAATAATCTCATAGGTCAAAGGAAGAAACTCATAAATAGGATCTTAAACAAAAAAACAGGGGGCAAGAAACAAAAAGGGAGAGGATAGAGTAAGAGAGAAACCCCAAAGTGTAGAAAGATGAAGGAGAAATATGAAATGGAGAAACAAAATAATAGGTAAGCCTAAAAAGAGCCTTGTTACATAAAGCAGTCCCTGAGCTGGGCAGTGCAGCACATTTTACGAGCCTGTATAAAACTCATAATTTTGCCCCCAGCAATCTTTTCTTCCCCCAAAGTTTATAGAATAGGAGAAAATAATTTGGCAAATGTTCGCTATGTACGAAATGTTCTACCCTGAGATTTAATTTAGGCTACATCTATTTAGGACGACAAATATATTTATTTTAAAAATCTAAATAAATTTTTCCTGTTTTGAAATTCTAGAATATATTTATCCCTAGGGTTTTATTCCAAAATTTATTCTCCAAAGTCTTCAGAACTTTTCTGTAAGTATTGTTTTCATTTCCTTCCAATAATCAAGATGTTGCTGAGTTAGGAAAGAGGAGGTCAGACAACTTATTCAAGGTCATACAGTTCATGGCTACATCTTTCACTTCTTAATCATTGTAATTTAGTAGTACCCCCAACACTATTTCCCCAAACAGGTAACTACACACACACACACACACACACACACACACACACACACACACACACACACATGCATACACACACTATATATATATTTAAGTTGTGTGTGTAATTATATATATATTGAATTGTATTATATATTAATTATATGCATACTGTACACCCTGAACTTTAAAAGTGCACAAACTTTCACTTTAACAGATCTTTCCTTTGGTGAAAAAGGAGTTGGTATGGGCAGACACAGCCATGAGTAAGACTTTGCATGTGAGTTATTTAGCCTTTTTATATCTCAATTTCGTGAATCATTTTTCTCAATTCTTTAGTCTCCCCACATGGTAGAATTAAACTCTGTGCCTGAGCTATGTGAATTATTGTTGTTCCTCATGATAGTGAAAGGGGTTTATTCCCCTCAAGTTAAAATTGAACTAGACTGCATTACTTTCTTTGGCCAGTGTAATTTGGGCATGGAAGATAAGGTGCTAGTTCCAGGCCACAAACTAAAGTAACATTGCATGCTTCTGTTTGCTTGATTGTACTCTGTCATTACTGTAAGAAAGAATATGGTAGGAAAAGTATGAATCCTAGGATTATGAGAGGCATATACAGCAAACCTGATCCCAAATTCTAGTCAGGAGTCAAGTCTCACCAACCTAAAGCAGACTAGATCAGCTGAGTTGGCCTTGCTTAATAACCTAAAAACTCACATGCATGATAAATAAGGGGGATGATTTGTAACCTGGAATTACTGTGACAGCAGCTGACTAACATACACTTCAAAGAGTTATAAAAATGAATTGCTTATATATCTGTGTATATATCTATGAGTATATATGAATGTATGTCTATATACATACATATAACATAAATACATTTATAAATAGAATATTACTGATCAAATCAGAATAATTTTGGAGGAAAAGTGAATACTTTTAAAGATATAATGTACTCATTATGTATTTGGCTTAATTTTATATGTGCAAAACAATTATAATTGGAACACAAAATCACTATGCAAAATAGAATGTACAAATTAGTTAAATTAATGATAATCCCATAGATCTTTTGGTGATAAAGCAATAATCTTGATTGAGCATTAAGACAATGCCATCAACTTGGTGGTACTGTTTCCTTCCAATTTTTTAACTGAATTTGATAATCTAACATAGAATTATATTCTCCCAACACTGGATCCAGCCTCAAATCTTCCAGTATCCTAAACCACAACACATGTATCATAAATAGCACAATTTAAAACTTTTTTCTATTCTGGCTAGAAAATATTCTTTGCTCTTATGAGACAAAGCAGGCTTGTTACATTCCCTTCCTCCCTAATTCAATGGAAGAACATCAAATCCAATAAATTTTCAAGGCAGACACTTTTTAAAGGATATAAGTTCCGTTATTTTGAAGACATTAAGAAAATGAAAAACTCATCCACTGAGAGAAAGTAATTGCTGAACATGTATATGATAACAGATTTGTATCTGGAAAATATAAAGAATCCTCAAAAATAAGAATAAAAATAATGTACAATGGGCAAAATATGTGAAAAGGCAGTTCACTAAAAATACATATATGGAATGCAAGAAAACATATAAAAATTGTCAATATTATAATTTCTTATAACAATAACTACAAAAATTAGAATGGTAGAAGTGAAGGAAAAAAGTAATAAGAATACTAAGTGCTAATGAGGATGTGAAGCAATCAGAAATCTTATACACTGCTGACCAGGATATAAAAGACTGCATTTAATGTGGAAAAAATAGTTTGTAAATTTCTTCTAAAACAAACATGCATTCACTACATAATCCAGCATTTGTACAACTTGATCTTTAGCTAGAAGAAATAAAAATTTATGTTCACATGCACAAATATGTGGATATATGTAGTTGTTTTATTTATAATTGGCCCAAACTACAAACTGGTGAACGAGTAAACAAACTGTGGTAGATCCTTACACTGGAAAAATCACTTGACAATAAAACGGAACAAACTACTGATTCACACAAAAACATGGATCAATTCAAGTGCATAATGTTAAGGGAAAGAAACCACACTCAAATACTTACATGCTGTATATTTGTCAAGCAATATAATTTGTAGTGCCCAGTGCAAAATGCTAATGGGAGCCTCTTGTTCAAACATTACAGCATAGGTTGCAATTCCATGAAGCTGGCACTGATACATATAGTTTCATTCCTTGACACTCTTAAAAGGCCAATCTACAGGGAACTAAAAGAGATCAATTGTTGCCTAGGCCAGAAGTTTGGGAAGAAGGAGTTCATTTAAAAAGCCATAAGGGAATATCATGGGTTGATAAGACTGTTGTAAGTCTTGCCAGTCATAGTTACACAATTATATGTGTATGCCAAAACTCATAGAACTGGTTATTAACCACTGACAATTTTATCTATGTAAATAGCATAAATCTGATTTTAAAAATAACATATGTAGACAATCATATATTCATATTTTATGAAGAATGATTACAGATCATTCCAGAGAAATTTGGAACCTCATATGATTAAGATAAGATATAATAGAAAGGTCTGTGTTAGAATATTCTCTCAACCTCTCACCAGCCAGGTGAAATAACTTAAGTGACAATCTCTCTGAGATTTAAAGTAGGATAGCAATAGTAAGTCAAACTTAAAGGTTCTTGCCAGGATAAATATGGTAATGAATTTAAAAATTTAAAAATAACTTTATAAAGTACTCAAATTATTATTCACAATGGCAAGAAAAGGACAAACTTTACACCATCATTTTTTCTCTCAAATGGAGATTTCTTACTGGTTGTGCCCATTTCTGATTCTGAAAAGATAATCAAAATCACAAATTTACTTTAGCAATGTTCTATATAAACATAATTTAATATAGAATACATTTTAAACATGGAGAGGCTTACTTATTTTCAGTTAAAATGATATATTCTTTGGGAGGAATCCATTTTCTCTCTGGTGGACTAAATTAAATTCTTATTTTTCATTATTGTATGTATGTCCCCCGACCCCATAAGTCTAAAATAAATGTGCAAACCAAAACCATTCTTTCATTTCACTTTTTCAATTTTGGTGTCTACTTTTGACAGTTTTGTAACTATCAAGTAGTATAAACTGTTAAGACTAAAGTATTTACTACCAGATGCACAATAGATGTAAATTCTTATAAAAATACAGTCTAGTATATTACATGACAAATTTTGTAATAAAATATTCAGTCATATTTGCTTTTTAATTTAATTGAGGAGAGTGAAGAAGTCAATTATATTGACTTCCTTTATGTCCCCATTAAACCCGATGGCACACATCTCCAGTATTGGCACCTTGTGACACTGTAGCATAGTTGTTTATTTATATACTCATTATCTGCCATGTGGTTTATGAACTCACTTATGTTGGTGTGTGCGCTTTATTTATTTTAAGCTGTAATATATTTTGCTTGCATGGTATTTGTTTAATGTTTTTCACTTTAGAGTTAAGAAAAAACAGATATATTGGTGGACAGAGTGGCAAATTAGATAAGACACTGAGTTAGACTCAAAGTTCTTTCATTAATGTCCTGGTTCTCTTATTCATTATACAACTTTGATATGAGACTTAACCTTTCATGAACCCATTTCTGAACAGTTAAGTGCCTAGAAAAATACTTGCAGCATTCTCTCATCAATATTAAACTCTTTCGCTAACACAACACTACAGACTATTTCAAAGGAGTGACGTGATGGTCAAGTCTAATAATAGATTGTATAAAAATGTAATAATGTAAGGTGTAAAAATACTCTCTTGTTATGTAAAGCTCTATTTAAAGATGGCAAGACAGAAAGGGTACTGGCTTCTGAGTAAAAAGACCTTGACCAGTAGTAGTACAGTCTTTGTTGTCAACTAGCTAAACTACCATGGACAAGACTTACAATCTCTCTGGATTTTTACTGTAAAGTGAGGTGTTCTAAATTTACTTCCAAATTCAGAAAACTTATTTTAAATGAACTTTGAAGCATATTCTATAATTCATACAAGCCAAATGTACCATTTTAAATATGGTCTAACTTGCCTCTCATTGAAAACATATCATACATGGACACCTAATTAGAAAATTCAATAATAAGTTTAATAAAATATGAACTAGCTCAAAGAATCCACATTCAATGAGTTCATTGGTGTACTATACCAATAAATGATATATAGGATTATAACATTTTGATTCTTGTCAGCACATCATAGAGCAACACAGACTTTGTTTTGCTTAGGCTTTTACCAAAGGAATGCAATGGTGAAGAAACAAAAAGAAATGTACACTGGAAACTTTTTCATCGCTACGGTGTGTGTTTTTCTTTTTGTTGTTGTTAGTAGAGATGGTGTTGTTTTTGCATTCATAAACTTCTGTAACATTTTTTACGTTTATATTTTTCTCAACTCTAAGATCTATAAAAGCAGAGTCATAAAATATACACACATATATATATACATATTTCCAGCTAGATATTGTCTTGTACTTAATAGTTGCTTGATAGATGTGCATAGGTTGATTGATTCAAATCTATATGTCTGTGTAATAAATCATACATTTTAGAATACTCACCTATTATTTTGTTCAAATAATAAATAGGATAGACAAAAGCAAGAAGCTCCTAAATTTAACTGCAGAATAGCAAACCCTGCTTCAAATTACTAGAGATTAAAATGAACTGTATTCAATTATAGTTATTTATAGACTTCTAGGTCTATTATACAGTCCAGTGTAAGTTTAATTGTCTTATTATAATGATACAAGTTGAGGTTCGTAGACATAGTTCTAATATATCTTCCCGAGGCAATTATAGTCCATTGTCCTTTAGCCAGAAACAAGTAAGTTCTGCTTTCTTCACTCATAACTTTTGACTCTAGAAGGATAGTGGGAGCAAAGGACAAAATGTGATGCTCATGAGTCATCCTATTAGTTTCCTCTTTGGCTGAGCTCCAGATCCTAAGAAAAGCAAAAGCTCATCATAGCCCTAAGATTGTCCCCTTTTCCCACTCCATAATCAATTACACATTACTGGTAATAAGCATGTCTTGCTTTTGCTGAGTCCGAGTGACCAGTTAGGTTCTGTAGGTGATCTCTTTGACACATGGCAGCCCTCAAGCTAGCAGCTTGATTCACTGTCCAAGAAATTACAAGCTGACCTAATCAGCTGATGAGATTAAAGTATACAAACAGTATTACTCCATTCCTTTAATTTGGCTTAATTATTACATTTGCTATTTAGAGAGTTTAGATAAATTATAAGGTGAACTGAAAAGCTATTCTTAGTTTCTTATCATTATAATGTTAGTTTTTTATACAATCTTAAAATTCAAATCAGAGAAAATATAGTTTTTAAATGTTTAATGCAATAGCGTTAAACATATATGCAATGTAATAGCAATTGCATCTACAGAAGTTATTAAAAATAAATTGATTACAGAAAACACATTTTCAGTGAAAAATCATTATCAAGAAATTTATTTTTGGTAATGTCAGTAGATTCCAACACTGCATTATGAGATGAATAAAAGTGTAATTTGAAGAGCAGGCAATTCACATTTTGGAATATCAGGGCAAAGGATTTTCTGGCTCATAGTAATGCAAATGTCCAGGTTGCAGTTCAAAGCATGACCTTTGTTATGCATAAGTACTTTTTTGGCAAGAAATAACGTTTGCACATAAAATTTTATGTATTTTCAGGCTTGGTTTGACTACAATAAATCTTTTACTGAATAAGCCTTAGTATCAGAGGGGAGAACACAAGTGAATAAATTCAGAATATTCCTTAGCAAATCCCTGAGGGTTTACATTGGTAAGAGTAATTTATGTTTTTCACAATCTAGCCCAGAATAGGCACTATGATTTGTTTCAACTAAACTCTTAAATTTGTAAAATATACATTCTCAAAATATAATATGATTTTAAAATCTTCCCGTTTTCTTTTAGTCTTTGGAATTATGACATACCTGAAGAACATGGATGTATATGTCAAATGTCTATTTAAATCCTTTTTCCAATTTCCTGACCTTGAGCAAACAAATAAATAGTTCTGAGATTTGGTTACTTTACTTGCAGAAAGAATATAGAATGTCAACTGCACAGTATTCTTTAGAACAGTGCTGGCATGCTTAGGACTGTGCTATGCATACAGCAAGTACCCAATAACTGTCATTTATTTCCTTTGTCCAGAATTTCTTTTCTACTTTCCAGTTTTACAGATCTGTTCACATAAGACTGTTGTATAAGTGTTGTAACTTACTACAGAGTGCATTTTTTGTCAGTTGGCTGATAAAGCAGGAGTTACACATATTGCTGGAATAATTCTTATCGTTTTAACTACAAAAAGTTAAAAAAGAAAAAAGTGTTATCGTTCTCAGCTGAAAATATATGAGAAATTTGGGAGAGTTCAAGCTTTTCTATCCTGGATCAATTAGGAGCATTTATGTCTGTCCTTTTCTTCACCTTCCTTTGGTCTTTAAATATATACTCAGAGAATTAGGGTCACCACAGGTAGTAGGACAATATAAAAAGGGCAAGCAATCCTTTCCTTGAAACATCGTCTCTTTGACTATCAATCAGTAGAGGCCCAAATTACCTGGCAGTATGAGGCTGGGCTTCCCAATAAGCAGATTAGTATGCAGAAAGTTTATTAGGAGGTCTCTTAAAATCAATACCAGTGGAAGGAAAGAGAGGAAAATGAAGGGGAAGGGAAGAAGATGGGGAAGAAATAGGATGAGAGGACCAGACCAGGCAGAGAGTTGAGCAGCAACTCTTTCATGGGAAGCATCAGTTGACCTTACAAAAAATGTTCTACCTGTCTCATATTGGGGTCACATGATTAGTTATTTACATGCCTGCAATGGTCAGTCATTGGATGCAGAACCCTTGACAAGGAGAACAGTCTTGTCAGCTACCAGGAGAGAATAAGTCCTTCATTACTAAAAGAGGATCTGTATGGTACATCAATCACCAACCATGCTGGTTTTCTAAAATGTTTTTCCCTTGTATGATGCTTTAAATACTCAGTCCCTCAATATATGTATACAATGACTTTCACATATTTACTGTGCTGATATTTTTGCTGGCTTATTAGTTCAGAAGTACTCCTCAGCATCTTTATTTACTGTCTGCTCAGAGCTTCAATATGCCTTGTTTCTCACGAAATGCCTGGAGTTCTTCATTTTGTAACAGATGCTGAGTTAGATCTCGCCTAAAATACCTCAGTGCATCCACGCCTCAACAAAACAACAAAGTACATTTTGATACTCTTTTCTCATACCTCTCAACTAAACAGGTGTGTGTGTGTGTGTGTGTATGTGTGCGTGTGTGTGTGTGTGTGTATGTGTGCGTGTGTGTGTGTGTGTGTGTGTTTTGTAGAAAGAATAAATGAGAATAATTTTCCGTTAGGTTGTTTTCTTAAAGATGAGTAAATCTGCCATGGTGGTAGATACAGAATAGGTTGTTATATTTAGCGTTAACAAAGTTCAAATCTAGTATACTGGTAACATCGCTGCAATAGAAAAGAGCAATAATTTCCTATTCCACATTGGAATAGAATGGAAATTTATATCCTTGGTAACAATTGCTGCTTCTTTGTCTAATAGTCATAATTGCAATTAGTGACCATTACTGTTTCAACATTCCTTCCTAAAATGTTGGCCACCTGCAGCATCAAATAGTTCCCTCTTTTTTTGTACTTATTAAGCTCCAAGTATAGACTAAAAAATAATATTTCAATCCAAAATAGGGAAAATAAAAGTGTTTTATTGTACAGATGTAGTTTGTATGACCTATCAGGGGAAAGCACTAATGGATCTCAGTAGGGTATAAACTGGAGAAGACTGGCAAAAGGCAAATGCATACAAGAGTGTAATTGGGATAACAGAATTCCTATTACTTTTCCTCTTTTGTCTGCAGTTTGTAAATGCCAGGGAACTGCTATTCTTCCTTCAGATTTACATGAGGACATAATATTAGTCTATTTTCATGCTGCTGATAAAGACATACCCAAGACTGGGTAATTTATAAAGAAAAGGAGGTTTAATGGACTCACAGTTCCACATGACTGAGGATTCCTCACAATCATGGTGTAAGGCAAAAGGCACATCTTACTTGGCAGCAGACAAAAGAATGAGAGCCAAGTTAAAGGGGTTTCCCCTTATATAACTATCATATCCAGTGAGACATATTCACTACCATGAGAACAGTATGGGGGAAGCCACCTATGATTTAATTATCTCCCACCAAGTCCTTCACACAACACATGGGAATTATTGGATCTATAATTCAAGATGAGATTTGGGTGGGGACACACCAAACCATAATAGACACTATAAACAAATAAGACTCTTTCATTATAAAAGAGGTTTCTTCTCATTATATGCCATGTTCATGACAGAATTAGTCTCATTTTTGAACAAATCGAATATTCAAATGTATTACATTTTGTTGGAGATTGTTCAATTGAAAGTTTTCTTCATATATATATATATATATATGTATATATATTTTTTATTGCACTTTAGGTTCTGGGGTACACGTGCAGAACATGCAGGATTGTTGCATAGGTACCTACATGGCAATGTGGTTTGCTGCCTCCATCCCTTCGTCACCTATATCTGGCATTTCTCCCCATGTTATCCCTCCCCAATTTCCCTAACTCTCCTATCCCTCCTCATTACCCCCAAAAGGCCCCAGTGTGTGATGCTCCCCTCCCTGTGTCCATGTGTTCTCATTATTCAACGCCCACCTATGAGTGAGAACATGAGGTGTTTGATTTTCTGTTCTTGTGTCAGTTTGCTTAGAATGATGGTTTCCAGATTCATCCATGTCCCTACAAAGGACACAAACTCATCAGTTTTTATGACTGCATAGTATTCCACCGTGTATATGTGCCACATTTTCCTTGTCCAATCTACCATCGATGGGCATTTGGGTTAGTTTCAGGTCTTTGCTATTGTAAACAGTGCCACAATGAACATACATGTGCATGTGTCTTTATAATATAATGATTTATACTGCTTTGGGTATATACCCAGTATTAGGATTGCTGGGTCAAATGGAATTTCTATTTCTAGGTCCTTGAGGAATCACTACACTGTCTTCCATGATGGTTGAACTAATTTACACTCCCTCCAACAGTGTAAAAGTGTTACTGTTTCTCTACATCCTCTCCAGCATCTGTTGTCTCCATATTTTTTAATGATCACCTTTCTAACTGGCGTGAGACAGTATCTCAATATGGTTTTGAATTGCATTTCTCTAATGACCAGTGATGATGAGCATTTTTTCATGTTTGTTGGCCTCATATATGTTTTCTTTTCAAAAGTGTCTGTTCACATCTTTTGTCTACTTTTGAATGAGTTTGTTTTTTCTTGTAAATCTGTTTTAGTCCTTGGCAGATTCTGGATATTAGCCCTTTGTGAGGTGGGTAGATTCCAAAATTTTTTCCCATTCTATTGGTTGCCAGTTCATTCTAATGATTGTTTCTTTTGCTGTACAGAATCTCTGGAGTTTAATTATATTCCATTTGTCTATTTTGGCTTTTGTTGCCAATGTTTTGGTGTTTTAGTCATGAAGTCCTTGCCTATTCCTATGTTCTGAATTGTTTTGCCTAGGTTTTCTTCTAGGGTTTTTATGGTGTTAGATCTTATGTTTAGATCTTTAATCCAGCTGGAGTTAATTTTAGTGTAAGGTGTCAGGAAGGGGTCCAGTTTCTGCTTTCTGCACATGGCTAGCCAGTTTTCCCAACAACATTGATTAAACAGGGAATCCTTTCCCCAGTGTATGTTTTTGTCAGGTTTGTCAAAAATCAGATGGTTGTAGATGTGTGGTGTCGCCTCTGAAGACTCTGTTCTGTTCCATTGATCTATATCTCTGTTTTGGTACCAGCACCATGCTGTTTTGATTACTGTTGCCTTGTAGTATAGTTTGAAGTTAGGTAGTGTGATGCCTCCAGCTTTGTTGTTTTTGCTTAGAATTGTCTTGGCTATGCAGGCTCTCTTTTGGTTCCATATGAAGATTAAGGTGGTTTTTTTCCAGTTCTGTGAAGAGGGTCATAGGTAGCTTGATGGGGATAGACTTGAATCAATAAATTACTCTGGGCAGTATGGCCATTTTCACAATATTGATTCTTCCTAACCATGAGGATGGAATGTTTCTCCATCTGTTTGTGTCCTCTCTTATTTCCTTGGGCAGTGTTTTGTAGTGCTCCTTGAAGAAGTCCCTATATTAATAGAAAAGAGAGAAGAATCAAACAGATGCAATAAAAAACGATAGAGGAGATATCACCACTGATTCAACAGAAATGCAAACTACCATCAGAAATTACTACAAACAATTCTATGCACATAAACCAGTAAACCTGCAAAAAATGGATAAATTCCTGGACCCTTTCACCCTCCCAAGCCTAAACCAGGAAGAAGTGAAAACTCTCAAGAGACCAATAACGAGGGCTGAAGTTGAGGAAGCTATTAATAGCCTACCAACCAAAAAAAGCCCAGGACCAGATGGGTTCACAGCTGATATCTACCAGATATTCAAAGAGGATCTAGTACTACTCCTTCTGAAACTATTCCAAACAATACAAAAAGAGGGAATCTTTCCCAAATCATTTTATGATACCAACATCATCCTGAAACCAAACCCGGCAGAGACTCAACAAAAGAAAACTTCAGGCCAATATCCATGATGAACATAGATAAAAAAATCTTCAGTAAAATACTGGCAAACCAACTTCAACAGCACATCACCATCAAGTATGCATCATCCCAGGGATACAAGGCTGGTTCAACGTATGCAAGTCTATAAATGTAATCCACCACATAAACAGAACCAAAGACAAAAACAACATGATTATCTCAATAGATGCAGAGAAGACCTTCAACAAAATTCAACAGCCCTTTATGTCAAAAACTCTCAATAAATTAGGTATCCATGGAACGTATCTCAAAATAATAACAGCTATTTATGACAAACCCACAGCCAATATCATACTGAATGGGCAAAAACTGGAAGCATTCCCTTTGAAATCTGGCACTGGACAAGGATACACTCTCTCACCACTCCTATTCAATACAGTCTTGGAAGTTCTAGCCAAAGAAATCAGGTAAGAAAAAGGAATAAAGTGTATTCAATTAGCAAAGGAAGAAGTCAAATTGTCTCTATTTGCAGACGACATGATTGTATATTTAGAAGATCCCATCATTTCAGCCCAAAATCTCCTGAAACTAATAAGCAACTTCAGCAAAGTCTCAGGATACAAAATCAATGTGCAAAAATCACAAGCATTCCTATTTACCAATAACAGACTTAAAGAGAGCCAAATCAAGAACGAACTGCCATTTACATTTGCTACAAAGAGAATAAAATACCTAGGAATACAACTAACAAAGTTTGGAAAGTTTTCTTAATAGTGCTTTCTTCTGTCTCTAAAGAATCACAACACTTAAAGTTGGTTATTCCTTAAATTCATCCCTTATTTTTCTAATAGGCACTAACACTTAAAAAGATAAGAAAACAATGTCTAAGCATAACAAATGGGGAAATGCTATGAACCAACAAACATGCTTTTTTATGAGTATTTTCTAGTTTAGAAAAATGAAATACTTTCTACTATGCCATTTGCTATCCAAGGTACCCTATGCTTCCTTATCTGCTGGTGTCTCTAAACTTATTTAACAAAGCCATTGGATGCTTCATAGAAAATATGCCAAAATTATTCATTTAACAAAATGTATTATATATGGTGCCTGGTTAGCTTTTTTATCTTGACAAAGCATGAGGAAAATATTCCATTGTGGCATATGTTGGATGTTAAATATTAAAGAAAATAAGCTAACTATATGGAAAATTTTTCAGAATGAAACTTCATTCTCCTTCTTCAGAATGGCAAAAGGTATTTTTGTTTTTTTGCCAGTCACATTACCATGCCAAAAATATTTTGTTTTCCATCTTGTTGGTGTCTTCTGACACTCTTCATTTTCTTTTTATGGCTTTTTAATTAATTCATTAATTTCACCTCTCAGCATGAAGGATAATGCTCATTCAAAGTATGACATTTCTCCATTTGGCAAATTGTTGTTATAGAGGATGTTGTCGGTTTGATGTTGAATTTGATAAAATGTCCCATTTAAATACTCAAATTTTCAATTCACAGGGCTTTTATATATGAGAACATTTTCTAATAAGTATCACTTAGAAAGTCCTAATTTACAATATTTTATGGCATCTAGTATTAACAATGAAAACAATTATAAGGAAGTATGGAGTGGGAGAGATCGGTAAGAATAAGTTGAGATGTAAAATAGGAATAACTCTGTTTACAGAAATTGCTCTATGCTGAAATCACGTTTACGAGTCACCACAGGGAGAAATGGAACATGTGCTGCAGATGTATGTGATAACTGATGAGACACTGAATATATTGTCTGTTTGGAAAGGAGTCACAAATAAAAATTCAAATATATTATGCCGGATGGAAAGGGTGACATCTAAAACTCAATTCAGTGAAATGAAGGACCCTAAAGCTCTGCCATTTCTGAATTATCAGGTCAACTTAATTCCAGAGGGACCTGTCATTTTTGTGAGCAATAACACCCAGCTGATGTTATTGTTAGGTACAATCCATTCACTGCATACTATGAGGGTAAAACATCTTATTCTCTAGGAAACAGACTAGCAATAGTTTCTTTTGGAGAAAAAAGTATGAAAATGTTTTTTTTGAGCAGGTCATAAAATGCTTATTTCCTTCAACAACAAATAACAGATTGAGCTTGATAAAAGATCTGGGACTTTAAAGATTTTCTGAAAATTCCTCTAGATAAATTAGGTATAACTGTAGACAAATTAGGTGAGGAGATTGAGCTTGATAAAAGATCTGGGACTTTAAAGATTTTCTGAAAATTCCTCTAGATAAATTAGGTATAACTGTAGACAAATTAGGTGAGGAGATAGGTGGGCTTTTTCCCGTTTCTCCCTTCAGAAAAAAAAAATAATAAAAGTCATATAAATGTGTAACCCTTCTTTCCTCAGTTTTAGTAAGCAACTAATCAGCTCAGTAATATAGGAACCAGGACACTTTATGGATTTGTAGATCTGTTGGATATTTTCTGTTACAGAGTCATTGTATTGAATTTGCAACATTTTTTTCTATATTGTTTAACAGAACTGTACATGCAGTTGAAGTCCTCTCTCCACTGTATATAGGTAGGCACACCCTTTCCTGATAAGGAGCATGGGATTAGATTTACACAAAGCAACATTCCCTAGCTATATTAGAGAGGTGTAGCAGCCTCTGCACCCTCAGCTTGAACTTATTCACCAAAGAAGAAAAGCATTTTTTTCCTCCATATGAAGAAAAAAAGGAAGAACCTAGAGGGAACACGTTTACTATAAATCTCCCTAATTTATGTGGCTCTAATTCCATGTGGGAAGGCATTTGCATTCTTCTTCAGGTGCCAGAAACTTCTTCAGAGAATATAAGTGGTACACTTATAGAACACCAACCTGGAAACCACACATCCTGAATTTTAAGACTCTTTAGAGTAAGACAACATACAAAAGACTTATGATTGTGTGGGATAAGCATTTGCCGGTTTAATATGTAAAAATTACCATCAAGCATGTCCATTATGGGTATACATTCCTATAGACTTAAAAATATATGTTGTAGGTCATATATATTTACCTATATTATAATTTCCAACATGTACTCAGAATAAAGAAGTTTTAGATTTACTGTAACACTAATAACCTTGAAACTACTATAACATAAAATCTTGCCCTCAAAAACCAAGATGACCTTAAGAACATCTACTTGATAGGTTTGAGAAAAATGTTATTGCTTAATTTAAATAATTCAATTTTTAATGTTATAAACGTATTTGATAAAAATACTAATACATAATTTTAAATGTCTTATCTAAGTCCACAGGCTCAGTTTTATATTCAAGTTGCTGTACCTATGTCAGGCTAATAAAGTTCTTCAGAAAACTGTCCAGCTGGACACCCACATACAGAAGATCCATTCTTTAATTCTACGTTGTATGTAAAACTCAACAAATTTTCATTAATTCTTTGAGTGTCAGAATAATAGTCTTTGGGGTCAGTGATTCCTGCAAAGACTGTCAAATAATGACTATAAACTGAGACTTTCTATGACTTTATGCTTTCTTCACAACTAATATATATATATATATATATATATATATATATATACACACACACACACACACACAATAAACATGTTTGCTCATATTTTAAAACATCCTTCACTTCAGTTGGTAGATTCTATTTTCAGGAAGAGTATCCTTTTTAAATCCAACCTGATACTAACAGTGTCCATCCTGTCAGTGGCCACTGTCTATATCTTAATATTGAAATGTCATACTTACTTTTAATCTACACATACATACATGGAGACCTGTGATTTTTCAATTAGGTGAAAAAGTAAAACCCTTTTTCCCCTTTTAGTAACACTAATTTGTAATTATGATTCAGAAGTTTTCTGTATGATAATTTATTCTTTAATAAAGAACACAGACACTTCTATGTAAATAGATGTATTGGATCTGATATGCACTTTATTATGCTTATTGATGTTGTCAGGTGCATTAGCTTTGAAATAAATTATCTGTACAGCTAGGTAATAGGAGATCTGAGGGCAAGAATAATGACTCACTTTTTTGTTTTTTAAATGATTTCTGTATTAGTTAAATTAATGCTTACCGATTATTTTTAAAGTCTGTTACTATTTATTCATTGAGTCAATAATATTTAGTATCTTTTAAGTCTCAGGTATGATTCTGAGGTTCCAAGAAAATAGTAGTGAACAAAATCATCAAGGATCTGACTCTCTCTTGGAATTAATTAGCTTGCAGTAATGGATAATAATGCATATTTACTAACTGATTAAGTGCTACTATTAGGTTCTCCATTTTGTTTAAATTTCAGAGAACTATGGAATTAATAGTAAATCCTGTTTTAATTTGTAGAGGGTTTTACAATTTAATTTAATTTAATTTAATTTGTATGTCTACAGAGGTAAAGTGAAGTTCTGATTATGATAGTGTAAAGAGCATTGAATTAGGGTATTTATCCATCCCCCAAATATGTTTTTTCATTACGGTTTTACATATATGTAGGTGATGTGTGTGTGTGTACTGAAAACTTATATATATTTACTGAAAATATATATGTATATATATATTTACTGAAAATATATATGTATATATATATTTACTGAAAATATATATGTATATATATATTTACTGAAAGAGCTATAATCATATGTCCATTTGTTCTGATGAAGTAAAACTAAATCTAAATGTTTTTATAAACATGAAGATCCAATGACTGTTACAAAATCTCAAACATTGTCCTAAGTCCTCAAGAGCTAGAGCTCTCTCTTTTTCATTCTTCTGTTCCCTCTTTTTAAAAGTAAAATAAAATTTGGATTATCCAAATTATTCACAAGAATCCTAAATTGAAAGCCAACAAATATACTGTTTTCTAGTTATAGGCAATATGCTGTAATATTTATTGATGTAAGATATGTTAATAGTATGTGAATCAACTTGTTAAGGAGTTCTGTTTAATACTGCTACTAAATCCAGTAGAAGTTTTCACCCATTGGCCTTAGGCTTCTTTAAATTCAAAATGTTCCACTTGGAAACCTATCTTCAGAGCCTCCTAAGGTATAATAAATAACACCAGTGGATCACAATTATCACACAAATTTACTGTACAATGATAATTTTTCCTGGACCTCCTAGGGGTTGTTCAGTTTATCACTGGTAGAGGAATTTCTGTCAATATTTAATTTGTGTTGACTGTTGGATTGATTACAATGCACGAAACTGATTACATCCATCTTCCCATATAGGATAGTCTCTCCTGGCCACAAAGTTCTATTGATACACTCCCTGATCATGAAAAATTGCAAAACTGCTGAGATCTGTACTTTTTTTCCCCAGGTAATGTAAGAAGAAATTAAATTATAATTTTTTTTCAATCTTTGTTGTATGGTGATTTTATAAGACAGAGATTAACAGATCCTATCACAGAGCCATTTTACCACCTTTGCCCTTTGTTCTGTAGAACACTCTGTTAGTCCATTTTCATTCTGCTAACAAAGAAATGCCTGAAATTGGACAATTTACCAAAGAAAGAAGATTAAGGAACTTACAGTTCCACGTGGCTGGGGATGCCTCACAATCATGGTGGAAGGCAAAGAAGAGAAAGTCATGTCTTAGATGGATGGCAGCATGCAAAGAGAGGTTGTGTAGAGATAGTTCCATTTTAACAACCATCAGATCTTGAGACTCATTCTCTATTATGAGAAAAGTGCAGGAGAGACCCACTCCCATAATTCAATCACTTCCCACCTGGTTCCTCCCATGACACATGAGAATTATGGGAGTTACAATTCAAAGTGAGATTTCAGTGAGGATACAGGCAAGCCATAGCAAGCACCATTTTATAAATGAAAAACAAACAAAAAAACGTATTTTGTCATTGTTTAACATGCACAGGAAATGTGATATTACAGCTTACATCAGTCTATGGAAACTTTGTATAAACTACAGTAAAACAAACGAGCAAATTTGGTTTTAAAAATTATAAAATCTTTTGACTATTGAAAATTATCTGAATGCACAGGAAAAATTATTCCTATTATTATAATAATAGATGGTACACAAAGCTTTAAAATAGCAGAAAAAAGACAGTGTTTTTCTTATTTCAGAAATTATGAATAATTATATTAAAAGAAAAGCACATACTATTTTGAGGTAAAATATTGGAACAACAGTATATGAAGAAAGGGTGCTAAATGCCATAAATGTCAAATGGAGATACTGAAGGATGCTTGATGTTTATTTGAGGCAAATCTAGCAGATTTGATTCTAGAAAAGAGGCACTCATTCTTCAAAGGAAATTATAATTTTCTTGTTTGAACATGCAGAGAAAGTTGCATTAGTCTTATAAAAGGAGATTCTGGGATACACTGTTATACCATAGAGTAGTGGTTGTGTATCAACTGAATGAGAAATCAAACAGTGGGGTGGAGATTGACTTTACACAGCTAGCATCCCTGAAGCTGGTAATCTCTATTGGCTGTGAAAAGATAAAAGACAAAATAACTCTGATACAAATATACAAACAAGCAAAGGACCTAGTACAAGGACAGTCATAGACACAAACCCAAACAAAAACATATTTTCATACATTTTCTGAGTCAGGAAGAATGTCTTCTGAAAAGAACATTAGCATGATCTCTCCCAACATAAGTATTTTTGAAGTAGAAAGGAGTAAGAAATCTGTAAGCTACATATATAGAAAGAAGAAATGAATTGCTTTTTAAAAGCTATAGACAGATACTTGGTAGAAAAAAAGAGACACGATTAAGCAAATAAAATTCACTTTCAAACATATTACAAAAACTCAAAGAATTTTAAAAATCAGCCAAAATAAACTGACTCCAAGTTCAAATGCCACAACTCTGGGAAAACACAGAAATAAAACATCTCTGCCAGTGCTCAGAGAAAGGAGTTGAAGGTAATACTGTCTAAGAATTGTAGAAAACGTTGGAAACAGTACAAAGGAGAAGAGACATAGTTGAATACACAATAAGCTACATGAAAGATAGGAATAAGTGAAACCAAGAACAACAAAAACTAGAAGAGAGAAAGGCCAAATAGCATTAAAAAGTAAATTATTGCAACATAACATATGTTAAGGTGATCAAAAGTATTTGTATTTGTATTCCCCCAAATGAGAACTAAATGAAAGTATCAGATTAAAATGTAAAAAGATAAAATATTATCTCAACAGAAGTATTATAAAACATATCTTATAATTTACAAGAATTTATATAATGGAAGAAGCTGCCATATTTCCTAAAAGTCAGAGAGAATCATTGAGACAGAGACTGACAAGAGGCTAGATAGTGAAGGCAGAAAAATCCATGAGCATTCAAGTAAATGTAATTAAAGCACTCATGAAGAGAAAGGAGAAAACCAAACTATCATCACTGCTAGAAAGTAAATGCCAAAGACTGAAAAAATAGAATTTTATCTGATCTTATAATTGTCATTTCTTTGATTACTAATAAGATGAAAAAACTTTTTATATGTTGACCATTCTGTTTCCATTTTTTGTTAATTTCTTAATATATTAGATCTATTCTTTCTTTGGTTTACCCATTCTTTCTTTATTGTTGCCTTATAGTATGCATATGACTTTTAAAATTATAATTTAAGTTCTGGGATGCATGTGCAGAACATGCAGGTTTGTTATATAGGTAAATATGTGCCATGGTGGTTTGCTGCACCTATCAACCCATTATCTACATTGGGTATTACTCCTAATGCTATCCTTCCCCTCGTCCCCCACTCACTGACAGGCCCCACTGTGTGATGTTTCCCTCCCTGTGCCCATATGTTCTCATTTTTCAACTCCCACTTAAGAGTGAGAACATGCAGTGTCTGGTTTTCTGTTCCTGTGTTAGTTTCCTGAAAATGATGGTTTCCAGCTTCATCCATGTCCTGCAAAGGACGTAAACTCATTCTTTTTTATGGCTGCATAGTATTTGATGGCGTATATGTGCCACATTTTCTTTATCCAGTGTATCATGGATGGGCATTTGGGTTGGTTCCAAGTCTTTGCTATTGTGAATAGTGCTACTATAAACATTTATGCATGTGTCTTTATGGTAGAATGATTTATAATCCTTTGGTATATACTCAGTAATGGGATTGTTGGGTCAAATGACATTTCTAGTTCTAGGTCCTTGAGGAATCACCACACTGTCTTCCACAGTGGTAGAACTAATTTACCCTCCAACCAACAGGGTAAAAGTGTTCCTATTTCTCTACATCCTCTCTAGCATCTGTTGTTTCCTGACTTTTTAATGATCGCCATTCTAACTGGTATGAGATGATATCTCAATGTAGTTTTGACTTGCATTTCTCTAAAGAACAAGGATGAACTTTTTCCATATGTTTGTTGGCCACATAAATGTCTTCTTTTGAAAAGTGCCTGTTCACATCCTTTGCCCACTTTTGATGAGATTGTGTTTTCTGTTAAATTTGTTTAAGTTCCTTAAAGATTCTTGATATTAGTCCTTCATCAGAAGGATAGATTGCAAAAATTTTCTCCCATTCTCTAGGTTGCCTTTTCAACTCCAATGACAGTTTCTTTTGCTGTGTAGAATCTCTTTAGTTTAATTAAATCCCATTTGCCAATTTTGGCTTGCATTGCCATTGTTTTTGATGTTTTAATCATGAAGTCTTTACCTATGTGTATGTCCTGAATGATATTTTCTGTTTTCTTCTGGGGTTATTATGGTTTTAGGTCTAACGTTTAAATCTTGAGTCCATCTGGAGTTAATTTTTGTATAAGATGCAAGGAAGGGGTCCAGTTTCAGTTTTCTGCATATGGCTAGTCACTTTTCCCAATACCATTTTTAAATATGGAATCCTTTTTCCATTGCTGCTTTTGGTCAGGTTTGTCAAAGATTAGATGGTGGTAGATGTGTGGTGTTATTTCTGAGGCCTCTGTTCTGTTCCATTGGTCTATATCTCTGTTTTGGGACCAGTATTATGCTATTTGGGGCACTATAGCCTTGTTGTATAGTTTGAAGTCACAAAGAATGATGCTTCCAGGTTCTTTTTTTTTTTCTGCTTAAGATTGGCTTGGCTATACAGACTCTTTTTTGGTTCCATATGAAATTTAAAGTGTGTTTTTTTTTCTAATTCTGTTAAGAAAGTCAGTGGCAGCTTGATGGGAATATTATTGAATCTATAAATTATATTTGAGAAGTATGGCCATTTTAATGATACTGATTCTTCCTATCCATGAGCATGGAATGATTTACCATTTGTTTGTGTCCTCTCTTATTTCCTTGAGCAGTAGTTTGTAGTCCTTCTTGAAGAGTTCCTTCACATCCCTTGTAAGTTGTATTCTTAGGTATTTTATCCCCTTTGTAACAATTGTGAATGGGAGTTTGATTATGATTTAGCTTTCTGTTTGTCTATTACTGGTGTATAGGAACGTTTGTGATTTTTACATATTGATTTTGTGTACTGAGACTTTGCTGAAGTTGCTTATCAGCATAAGGAGTTTTTGGGCTGAGATGATGGGGTTTTCTAAATATACAATCATATAATCTGCAAGCAGAAAAAATTTGGCTTCCTCTCTTCCTATTTGAATACCCTTTATTTCTTTATCTTGCCTGATTGCCCTGTCCAGAACTTCCAAAACTATGATGAATAGGAGTGGTGAGAGAGGGCATCCTTGCCTTGTGCTGGTTTTCAAAGGGAATGCTTTCAGCCTTTGCCCATTCAGTATGATATTGGCTCTGGGTTTGTCTTAAATGGCTCTTATTTTTATTTTCTTTTTCTTTTATTTTAAGAGAAAGAAAGAAGTAGAATAAAAGAGAAAAAAGAAAGAAAGAGAAGGAGGGAGAGAGGACGAGAATCTTGCTCTATTGCTCAGGATTTCATTTAAATCTGTGAAATGCTTATGCAATTACTAAAAAGTGATTTATTTCCTATTATGTGATCACTTTTAGAATAGGTATGATATAATATTAAAAAAACATGTGTTTTGTGGATATGGGGTGGTAGGTTCTGTAAATATTTATTAAATTTGCTTGTTCCAGGTCTGAGTTCAAATCCTTTTTTTTTGCTCTCCATTAGGTTAATAAATCTACCTCCATCCCTTTATGTTAAGTCTTTGTGTATCCTTGCCTATAAGAAAGGTCTGAATACAACGAACCGATGGGTTTTAACTTTTTATTCAGTTTGTCTAACTGTATGTTTTGATTGGGGCATTTAATCCCTTTAAGTTTAGGCTTAATATTGATATATGTGAATTTAATACTATTATTTAAGGCTAACTAGCTATTTGTTCGTTAGTTGATGTAAATTCTTCATTGTTGTAATATTATTTACTTTTTGATAAGTTTTTAGGATAACTGATGCTGGTTGTTCATTTCTGTATATAGTACTTCTTTCAGAAGTTGTTGCAAAACAGGCCTGGTGGTAATGAATTCTCTGAGTTCTTGCTTGTTTGCAAAAAAATTTATTTTTCCTTGGCTTGTAAAACTTAGTTTGGCTGGATATGTGATTCTGGGTTGAAAGTTTTTTTTCTTTAAGGATGTTAAATATTAAGCCCCACTGTCTTCTGGCTCGTAGAGTTTCTACTGAGAGATCTGCTGTGAGTCTGATAGGCTTCCCTTTATGGGTAACCTGGCCTTTCTCTCTGGCTGCCCTTAGTATTTTCTCCTTTATTTCAATCTGAGTAAATCTGACAATTATGTGTCTTGAGATTGGTCTTCTTGAGGAATATCTTTGTGGGGTTCTCTGTATTGCCTGGAGTTGAGTATTGTCATGCCTTGCTAGTTTAGGAAAATTTTCCTGGATAATATCCTGAAAAATATTTTCCAACTTGGATTCATTCTCTTCGTCACCTTCAGGTATACCTATTAAGAATAAATTAGGTCTTTTCACATAGTCCCATATTTCTTGGAGATTTTGCTCATTCCTTTTTACGCTTTTTTCTGATCTCATCTTCTCGTTTCATTTCATTAAATTGGTCTTCGACCTCTAATATCCTTTCTTTTACTTGATCAATTCGACTGTTAAAACTTATGCATAATTCACAGATTTCTTGTATTGTGTTTTTCAGCTCCATTAATTCGTTTATGTTCTTCTCTAAATTGTCCATTCTCGTTAGCATTTCGTCAAACATTTTTTCAAAGTTATTAGTTTCTTTGCATTGGCTTAGAACATATTCTTTTAGCTCACAGAAGTTTCTTATTATCCACCTTCTGAAGCCTAATTCTGATGATTCTTCACTCGTTTTCCATCAAGCCTTGTTCCGTTACTGATGAGGAACTAGCATCCTCTGTAGAGGAGAGACTTTCTGATTTTGAGTGTTCTCAGTTTTTTTACGGTGGTTTCTTGGCATCTTTATGGTTTTATCCATCTGTCGTCTTTGTAATTACCAACTTTCAAATTAGGTCTCTGAGTGGACCTCCAGCTTCCCAGCTCCAGAATCTATGTAATTTTCACTGTGTAATTCCCAGCTCCAGAATCTATGTAATTTTCACTGTGGTGACTCGCAACGCTGTCTATTTTCACTATGTAATTCCCAGCTCCAGAATCTATGTAATTTTCACTGTGGTGACTTGCAACGCTGATCAAAACAGCAGCGTTGAAATTCATGGTGCTTTTCTACCCGGGGGTCTCCGGTCTGGCTTCTCAGTCCCTTTTTCAGTCAGCTGGTTGGACTTCTCTGCCTTCACAGAGCTCCAAACATCATCCAAAAGGAGACTCAGTCCCGTTTACTCTGCACCAAGAGCCGCCAAGCCAAGGTGCCAGCAAAAAAGCCACACCAGCCAAAAGGGTCACGCTGGCGACCCATGGGGCTCCTCCGCTGGGAATGTCCTGGTCCGTGGGAAGCAAAAATTTATCGGTAAGTATGGCGTCCACTGGCTCTCTGCACTTTTACTGGGAGCTGCAATCCTGAGCTGCTAGTGATCGGCCATCTTGGATCTCTCCAATGGCTCTTATTTTTTGAGATATGTTCCATCAACCCCTAGTTTATTATTTTTAGCATGAAGGGGTGTTGAGTTTTATCAAAGCCCTTTTCTTCATCTATTGAGATAATCATGTATGTGGCTTTTATCATTGGTTCTGTTTATGTGATGGATTACATTTATTAATTTGCATATGTTGAACCAGCCTTGCATCCCAAAGATGAAGCTGACTTGATCATTTTGGATAAGCTGCTGGATTTGGTTTGCCAGTATTTTACTGAGGATTTTCAAATTGATGTTCATCAGGGATACTGACCTGAAATGTCTTGTTGTTGTGTCTCTTCCAGGTTTTGGTATCAGAACAATGCTGGTCTCATAAAATGAGTTAGGGAGGAGTCTGTCTTTTTCTATTCTTTGTAATTGTTTCAGAATGTATGGTACAAGCTCCTCTTTGTATCTCTGGTAGAATTCGGCTATAAATCCTTCTAGTCCTGGGCTTGCTTTTTTTTTTTTTTTTTTTTTTTTTTTTTTTTTTTTTTTTTTTTTTTTTTATTGATAGACTGTTAATTACTGCCTCAATTTCAGAACTTGTTATTGGTCTATTCAAGGATTTGACTTCTTCCTGGTTTAGTCTTGGGAAGGTATGTGTGTCCAGGAATTCATCATTTCTTCTAGATTTTCTAGTTTATTGCATACAGGTGTTTGTAGTATTCTCTGATGGTAGTTTGTATTTCTGTGAATCAGTGGTGATATCCCCTTTATCATTTTTTATTGTGTCTGATTTTTGTTTTCTTCATTAGTCTGGCTAGTTGTCTATCTATTTTGTAAATCTTTTTGAATAACCAGCTCCTGGTGCATTTGATGATTATATGTCTTGGTGTTTCTCTTCTCAAGGATTGTCTTTGTGGTATTCTTTGTATTTTTTTAATTTGAATGTTGGCCTGTTTTGCTAGGTTGGGGAAGTTCTCCTGGATAATATCCTGAAGTGTTTTTTCCAACTTGGTTTCATTCTCCCCATCATTTTCAGGTACACCAGTCAAGTATAGGTTTCGTCTTTTCACATAGTCCCATATTTCTTGGAGGCTTTGTTCATTCCTTTTTAATCTTTTTCTCCAATCTTGTTTTCATGATTTATTTAAGTTCATCTTCAATTTCTGATATCCTTTCTTCCACTTGATTGATTTGTCTATTCATACTTATGTATGCTTCATGAAGTTCTCAGGATGTGTTTCTCTGCTCCATTAGGTCATTTATGTTCTTCTCTAAACTGATTATTCTTGTTAACAGATTCCTCTAACCTTTTATCCAGGTTCTTAGCTTCTATACATTGAGTTAGAACATGCTCCTTTAGCTCAAAGGAGTTATTACCCCCTCTGATGCCTACTTCTGTCAGTTCATCAATCTCATTCTCCATCTAGCTTTGCTCCCTTACTGGCAAGGAGTTGTGATTCTTTGGAGGAGAGGAGGCATTCTGATTTTTTGAATTTCCATCCTTTTTCCATTGGTTTTTCCTCATCTTTATGGATTTATCTACCTTTGGTCTTTGCTGTTGGTAACCTTCAGATGGAGTTTTTGCATGGTTGTCCTTTTTGTTGATGTTGATGCTATTGCTTTTGTTAGTTTTTCTATTAACAGTCAGGTCCCTCTTCTGCAGGTCTGCTGGTATTTGTTGGGGGTCCACTCCAGATCCTGTTTGCCTGGGTATCACCAGCAAAGGCTACAAAACAGCAGAAAATTCTGCCTGCTTCCTCCTCTGGATGCTTCATCCCAGAGGGGCACCTGCCAGATGCCAGCCAGAGCTCTCCTCTATGAGGTATCTGTCAACCCCTGCTGGGAGGTGTCTCCCAGTCAGGAGGCACAGGGGTTAGGGACCCACTTGAGGAAGCAGTCCATCCCTTACCAGAGCTTGAGCACTGTGCTGGTAGATCCACTGCTTTCTTCAGAGCTGGCAGGCAGGAATGTTTAATTCTGTTGAAGCTGTGCCCACAGCTACCCCTTCCCCCAGGTTCTCTGTCCCAGGGAGATGGAAGTTTTATTTAGAAGCCCCTGACTGGGGCTGCTGCCTTTCTTTCAGAGATGCCTTGCCCAGAGATGACTAATGTAGAGAGGCAGTCTGGCTACAGAGGCTTGGTGGTGCTGTAGTGGGCTCTGCTCAGTCAGAACTTCCAGGTGGCTTTGTTTACACTGTGAGGGGAAGCCTCCTACTCAAGCCTCAGTAATGGGGATGCCACTCCCTGCAGCAAGCTCAAGTGTCCCAGGTTGACTTCAGACTGCTGTGCTGGCAGCGAGAATTTCAAGCCAGTGGATCATAGCTTGCTGGTCTCTGTGGGGGTGGGATCCTCTGAGCTAGAGCACTTGGCTCCCTGGCTTTAGCCCCGTTTTCAGGGGAGTGACCAGTTCTGTCTCACTGGTGTTCCAGGCACCAGTGGGGTATGAAAAAAACTCCTGAAGCTAACTGCTTGTCTGCCCAAATGCCTGCCCAGTTTTGTGGTGGAAACCCAGGGCTCTTGCGGTGTAGGCGCCCGAGGGAATCTCCTGGTCTGTGGGTTGCAAAGACCATGGGAAAAGTATAGTATCTGGGTCAGATAGCACTCTCCCTCATGGTATGGTCCCTCAGGGCTTCCCTTGGCTAAGGGAGGGAGTTTCCCAACCCCTTGTGCTTCCTGGGTGAGGCAAAGCCCCACCCTGCTTCAGCTAGCCCTCCAGGGGCTGTACCCACTGTCTAACCAGTCCCAGTGAGATGAATCAGGTACCTCAGTTGGAAATGCAGAAATCATCCACCTTTTTCATTGGTCTCTCTGGGAGCTGCAGCCTGGAGCTGTTCCTATTCTGCCATCCTGCCCACGAGCCATATATATGATTATTTTTAAGACTATATCTTCTCAGTCTATAAATTGCCTTTTTACTTTCTTATATCATTTTTATTTACAGAAATTATTTTAGTTTAGAATTATTGCACAGCCTTTCCCTTTATAGTTTGTGCTATTTTTTCTCTTTAAAAAAACTAGTCTCCCCTGAAATCACAGTCTTCTAGATTTTCATTTAATTTTTAAACTTTTTATTTTCAAATAATTATAAATTCATAGAAAGTTGCAAAGATATTACAGAGAAGTCCCCAGGACCCTTCTAGTTCACCCAGTTTCCTCCATGAGTCACTTATTACATAACAGTAATACAAGAACAACAGCTGAAAATCAGCATTGGTACACTGTGTGTGAATATTGCATTATTTTCTCACATGTGTAAATTCATCCAACCACAACTAAGATAGAGGAATATTCTTTTACACCAAATCAAGATAGAGAAATATTCTTTTATACCAAATCTCCTCCATGCTACACCTTCATAGTCACACCCACTTCCATTTCACCGCCATCCTAACTCCAGGAAACCACTGATTTGTTCTCTATGTGTATGGTTGTGCCATATTGATAATACTATATAGACAGATTTTTTTTGGTATGTAAGATGACTCCAATTGTGTTTTTCTTCACTCAACATAAATCCATCCGCATTGTTGCATTTATCAATAATTTGTTCATTTTTATTGCTGAAATGTGTATCTGCCTATGAATGTAGCAATTTGTTTAACCATCACCAATTCTAGGGAATTTTGAATGTTTCCAGTATTTTTGATCACTAAAAACTGTGAACAATCATGTAGATGTTCATGTTGAAAATAAGTTTTTATATCTGTAAGTGCTAGGGCGTATGAGTGATAGTTGGGTCCTGTAGTAAGTATATGTTTAATAATTTTCCTTTTTAAAAAACTTTTAACTTCAGGGGTACATGAACAGGTTCGTTACATAGGTAAATTTGAGTCATGGGGGATTGTTTTCCAGATTCTTTCATCACCCAGATATTAATCCTAGTACCAATTAGTTATTTTTTCCTGATCTTCTCCCTCCTCCCAACTTCCACCCTCTGATAGGCCCCACTGTGTGGTGTTCTCCTCTATGTGTCAATGGGTTCTCATCATTTAGCTCCCACTTATAAGTGAGAAAAAATGGTATTTGGTTTTATCCTCCTGCATTAGTTTGCTAAGAATAATGGCCTCCAGCTCCATCCATGTCCCTGCAAAGGACATAATCTCACTCTTTTTATAGCTGCATAATACTCCATGGAGTATATATACCGTATTTTCTTTATCCATTCTATCATTGATGGACATTTATGTTGATTCCGTATCTTTGCTACTGTGAATAGTGCTACAATAACATACATGTGCATGTATCTTTATAATAGAATGATTGCTTTATATTCTTTTGGGTATATACCTAGTAATTGGACTGCTGTCAAATGGTGTTTCTGTCTTTAGTTCTTTGAGAAATTGCCACACTGTCTTTCACAATGATTAAACTAGTTTACACTCCCACCAACAGTATATTAGCATTCCTTTTTCTCTGCAATCTAACAGGCATCTGTTATTTTTTAACTTTTTAATAATAGCCATTCTGACTAGGGTGAGATGTTATCTCATTGTGGCTTTGAATTGCATTACTCTAATAATCAGTGATGTTGAGTTCATACACACACACACACACACACACACACACACACACACACACACATAATTGTTGGCTACATGTATGTCTTCTTTTGAAAAGTGTCTGTTCATGTCCTTGGCCCACTTTTTTTTATGGGATTGTTTCTTATTTTCTTGTAAATTTGTTCAAGTTCCTTATAGATGATGGATATTAAAACTTTGTCAGATGCCACAATTTTCTCCCATTGTGTAAGTTGTCTGTGTACTCTGTTGATAATTTATTTTTCTGTACAGAATCTCTTTAGTTTAATTAGATCCCATTTGTCAATTTTTGCTTTTGTTGTAATTGCTTTTGGCATCTTCATTATAATCTTTGTTCACACTATGTCCAGAACGGTATTGCCTAGCCTATGTTGTCTTTCTGGATTTTAATAGTTTTGGGTTTTACATTTCTCAGTCTATCTTAATTTTTCTATATGGTGTAAGGAAGGAGTCCATTTTTAATCTCCTGCATATCACTAGCCAATTATCACAGCACCATTTATTGAATAGAAAATCCTTTGCCCATTGCTTGTTTTTTTCAGGTTTGTCAAAGTTCAGATAGTTGTAGTTGTGTGATCTTATTATTTCTGGGTTTTCTATTCTGTTCCACTGGTCCATGTGTCTGATTATTATTATTATTTTACTTATTTTACTAGAACTATGCTGTTTGGTTACTGTAGCCCTGTTGAAGTTGGGTAGCATGATGACTCCAGCTTTGCTGTTTTTTTTAAAAAAAGATTGCATTAGCTATTTGGGCTCTTTTTTGTTCTATATAAATTTTAAAATAATTTTTTCCAGTTCTGTGAAGAATGTCAATGGTAGTTTAATAGGCATAGCATTGAACTTGTAAATTGCTTTGGGCAGTATGGCCATTTTAAGAATATTGATTTTTCCTATTCATGAGTGTGGAATCCTTTTCTATTTGTTTGTGTCATCTCTGATTTCTTTGAGCTGTGTTTTTTAGTTCTCCTTGCAGAGACTTTTCACCTCTGTAGTTGCCTGTATTCCTAGGTATTTCATCTACTTTGCTAGATTTATGCCTACATCTTTACATTTCTCCTGACAGTGTACCAGACTCAGTTTCTCCACATCCCTGAAAGAATTTCATGTTTTTCTATTTCCTTTTTAGATGATTGGCTAGTTACACGGAGATATTACATCATAGTCTTAATTTGCATTTTTTCTTATGGCCACTGGTTTGAACATTTTTATATGCTTGTCATCTTTATATCTACTTCCATAAAATGTCTCTATATGTATTTTGCCATATAGATAAATAAAAGATATATGTACATATTATATATAAATATATATTATACATTTACTATTGAGTTTTGAGAGTTCTTTATATGCTCTAAATGTAAGTTCATTGTCAGACATGTGATTTGCAAGTATTTCTTCCTAGTCTGTAGATTGTCTTTTAATCCTTTAGTTACAGGGCATTTAAGAGAGCAAAGTTATTAATTTTGATAAAGCTGAACTTGTTATTTTTAAAAATTATTTTATGGTCCATGATTTGGTGCAATGTGTAAGAACTCTTGACTGAGCCCTAGGTCCCTAAGCTTCCTTCTGTGTCTTAGTGTCTTATGAATTATATATTAATTTATAATCCATTTCAAGTTAATTTATATAGAAGGCATGAGGCTTACACTGAGGTTCACATTTTTTTGACTATGGAAATCCAGTTGTTCCAACACCATTTTCTAAAAAGAATATCATTCTTTCATTAAATTGCTTTGCATTCTGTCAAGAATGAGTTAACTGTACTTGTGTGCAGTTATTTTTTTGGTTCTCTATTCAGTTCTATTGATTTTTGTGTCTATTCCTTGCCAATGGCAGAATGTTGTGATTACTGTAGCTAGATAAAAAGCTTTAATGTTAAGTATAGTAATTCTTCTCACTTTGTTCTCTTTTTTTAAAAAAGGGGATTGTTTTTCAGTTATTCTTGGGCTTGTGCCTTTCCCTGTACATTTCAGAATAAGTGTATCTATGTCTATAAAACCTTGCACATATGTTGATAGGAATTTGATGGAAAAGAAAATCTGTAAATGAATTCAGGGAGAATTGATATCTTTACAATCTTAATTCCTCCAATCTGTGAATATTATCTGTATTACACCATTCTTACACTGCTATAAAGTCTTACAAGAGCCTGGGTTATTTGTTTAAAAAAAAAAAAAGATTTAATCAGTTCTGCAGCTTATGCAGGCTTCTGCTTCTGAGGAGGCCTCAAGAAACTTACAATTGAAGGGGAAGCAGGCAGAAGTTGAATCAGAAGCAGGCACATCTTCAAAAGGCCAGCGAGAGAGCGAGAGCGAGAGCGAGAGAGTGAGAGAGAGAGAGAGAAAGAGAGGAGAGAAGGTGTTATACATTTTCAAACAACCAGATCTCTCGTGATACTTTATCATGAGAAAGCACTACAAGGATAGTGCTAAACCATTAGAAACCACCCCCTTGACCAGGGATTACAATTCTGCATGAGATTTGGATGAGACACAAATCCAAACCATATCACCATCCTTTCATAATTTTTCTCAAACTTTCTTACATAATTTTCTATGCCTTTTTCTTAATATTTCAACCTTTCTCTGGTGATGTGCTGTAAAAATCCATACACATGAAATTTTCATGTATGAGTTTATTAGAATAATCTATATCCTGTTTCCTTGCTTAATTTGTACATCTCTGCTTCATTGCCACATTGTTGTAATTTCAATAGCTTTTTATTATGTTTTAGTATCTGGAAGGGTAAATTCCTGATCTTTTTCTACAAAATAACCTTTCCTAATCTTCTTACAAAGTTTAGCTTCAAATTCTTGATTTCTATGAAACTAAATATTGGAATTGCATGGAATTTATAGGTTAATTTTTGGGAAAATCAGCATATTTATGGCAAAGAGGCTTTCTCACCATAGACAGATGTATTTCTATATGAAGTATTAAAATCTTTCAGTAAGGTTTTGTTATTTTCCTTATGGTCTTTCATTTACTTTGTTAGATTTCTGCTTAGGTTCTTTGCATCTCATGTACTATTGCAAATACCATTATTTTACATTACATTTCCCAACTCTTTGATGCTGGTATTTAAAAATATGCTTCATATTCAGGTGTTGTCCTTCTACTTAGTAATACTTAGCAATTATCTTTTATTCTATTTGACAAATTATAAAGATATAAGTGTAAAGGAGAATGAGAGATAGAGTGTCTAGAGTTGACTACCATATCACCAATACTAAATTTGTCTACCTTAACAAATAAGAGGATCATATTAAGTGTATTTTGTGTGCTCCTTTACCTATAAATTTATTCTGTTTTTTACTGTTACATCTCACATAACTCCACCTTTATAAGACTAACTAATAATTATTGAGCTCCTTTTCATGACCTAAGAAATTAATGTAATTGCCAAAAATTACATATCTAGTAGATGGCCAAACCAATGATAGAATCCAGAAAATCTGTCATCAACTCTTGTGCTCTTAATTACTGTTATGTACTAGCACAATAATTTTTCTCCTTTTAGTATGGTGTTAGGAGAAATTAGAAACAATGGTATATATATATCTACAAAGTAGTCAATGCAAGATACATCTTCAAAATACCACTCTTCTTGTAAATAACTTTTTCACCAGATAATTTATTTTCTGAAGTTTTTTGTTACTTTTCTATTACGATAAGAAAACACAAGGAAAAGGGAACTCTAGTCAGATCCTTCATTACCAATTTACCTCTAGTTGTACTAGCAAAATTTTTTTCCTGTCAGATAGGTCTCATTTATTCCCATTAAAGCTATTTCATGCCCCACCAACCCTCTGTAGGCCCCATTATAAAGTTTATCTTTTTATGAATAAACTTTTGAGGAAACAGTAATGACAAAGCATCAACTCTTATTCGGGGTTCTATAGAGATTTTTCTAGCATGCTTTGAATACTAAATAATACTTTTTTCCTAATTGACAACAGGAATGATAGATTTCTAGTAGAAGGCAGATCAATTGCAAGGCCCTGGCATTATAAGGGAACCATACATGATCATGATATAGATATTGCTGTCATGATGATGAGATAATGAAAAGTCAAAAGAGAAATAATTGAAGTAAAATTATGAAATAGTTATAAAAACTGCTGACACATATTGTATATCTGTTCTTTTAAATGTATTTTTCATAAACAAGCTAACTTAATTTTTACATCTCTGAAGTGGGAGATATTATCTCCACCTACAAATAAGAAAACAGAAAGGTCCAAGATTGCATAGTTAGTAAGATGTGGAGTCAGGATGCAATCTTAGGCAGGCTGTCCCCAGAGACCAAACTTTACAATATCAAACAGTACATTTCTAGCACTGGTTGAGCATTTGCTGGCCTAAAATTGTGAGAGAGAACTGCTCGTCTTCATCCCAGGGCATCTTTGTATAGTTCTCCATGAAAAAGTAACTCTATTATGAATTAATTTCTGAAGGCCAGACTCTTCTTTGCATTGTTTTGGTTTGCTTTGTTCTCCATCCAAAGCATTCTACCAAATATTTGTTATATATATATATATATATATATATATATATATATATATATATGTATAAAATCTCACATATATATTCAATCAGTTCTGTTTCTCTGGAGAATACTAATATTGGAGCT
The DNA here is from genome assembly GCA_004027715.1 of Plecturocebus donacophilus. Classification (NCBI taxonomy): domain Eukaryota; kingdom Metazoa; phylum Chordata; class Mammalia; order Primates; family Pitheciidae; genus Plecturocebus; species Plecturocebus donacophilus. Next base: position 61,293 of record PVKP010003597.1, on the reverse strand, counting down.
TTAAAAATATTAAAATAATTCAATTATTTGGAATCTGAACACAGGCAGCTTTAGTTTAAATGAACAAGTAAAGCCATATTTATGTGATAATTCTATAAAAGAATCAGTGGTACTTAGATATTAATTACATATAAGAATGAGATATATGTAGGAGTTAAATGTGACTCTAAGGATTTGAACATGAATGAACAGGTGTATGGCAAAATAGAAAATAAAGAAAGCAGAATTTTGGAAATACTCAGAAGTCAGTTATTAACAAGTTAAGCTAGAATGTATGTAAAAATTTTAAGCTAGGAAAATCTATTGTTCAGCCAGAAGTGAGGTTGGGAGCTCAGAGTTTTGGGGTCTTGAAATATACATTTAAATTTATCAGCATATAAATAGCATTTGAAACCTTAGGCTCAGATACCATTCTTTTGGAAGAACATATGGAAAGAGAAAACAAGAACAGGGACAGCTGAAAACAAACCCAAGAAAATTTGACAACTGAGCTAGTCCAATAAAGTATATACAGGGGAAACCAAGAGGTGGTGAATGTGCATGATGCAAATGAATTACGGAATAAACTGAATTTAGAATTGTCAATGATATCTTATTTTTAAAGTTCAGTTTTAAAGAAAAGGAAAGAGTTCGGACAGTAACTTGGATATCAGTTTTATATAAACCACATGATTTTATCATAGTTTCCAGACATCAGAACAGTGTGTGTGTGTGTGTGTGTGTGTGTGTGTGTGTGTGTGTGTGTGTGTGTGTGTTTTATAGACTATGTAAAAAAATATAATTTGAGGAAGGGGTAGATTGGCTTGATTTGATCCTTAATGTTTGTTTATTTTTAAAACTACTTAATATTAACCTACTAGATTGACTATTTATTAAAGTAGATAATGATGTTCGGAAGATTTTTGAATGAAAATCAGAAGGGGATAACACAAGATTTTAATGTTCATATGTGCACTTCAGAGACCATACAGTGTTTCTCTAAACATCAGTATCTCAGCTTTGTTACTTTCCAATGCTGTGATATTACACACTTTTTTTGGTCACTTCTTCCTCTATTAATGGTGACATTGAGTAAAAATCTCATTTTCATCAAGCATTTACTTGGACCAGTCCCTAGAGCTTAAGGAGCTCCTATGAATTCTCATTTAAACCTACCAGCAAGCTAATGTGGTGTGACTACAATGGACGTCCATTTGTAAATAAAGAAATAGTGAGTTGCCCAAGTTCACATAACTAATTAGCAAAGGAATTGGGATTTGCAATTCAGGAGTTCACCCTTATTTATTATATCATGTATTTTCTCTAGTAAGAAAAGTAACTTGATAAATATTGACTTCATAGGACTTTGCTGAGGCTTCAGTATAACATATATAAAATCTGTCGATTAATATCAGCCAATTTTTAACTTTAAATATATATTTTTATTAATTGGTATCAGTTTTATTATATAATTTTATTTGAATTAATGAATACTCAAGAGTTAATTTTAATTTTTCCTACATCAGTGAGGTTGTAATTTGAAAATCATACTTTTAACAAAGGCCATAAGTTCTTTCTGCCTATATTATATACACACATATACAGATGTATTGTATCCATATATTTTGTTCCCCATATTTCCTGTTTTTAATGTTAATTCAGTTTTTCCATCTGTTCACTGTCATATTAAACTTAAATTGAGACAGTTTGTCTGTGTACTGCTTCCTTCATTCTATCTTCATTTGACCTGAAAATCTATTATCAAAAGCTGTACAAATTGAATCATTAAACTGACTTTAACAGCATATTTTAGTTCAATTGCAGTATCTCCATTGCCTCTGAAAGCAGTTGAATTGAAAAGAAATCATGCCTTCATACTTTATGAACATGTAGGTTTCCTGTCAAGGAAATGTGTTATCAACTTACTTCAAAGAGTGAAACCAAACTACCAGAACAGATTCATTTCTATCTGCAATTCTCACTTCAGTAGTTTGGCTAAAGTTCTGATTTCCAAAACGCTTCATCAGAATGACCTCCAGTAGAGGTTACTCCATTTCCTCTAGGCAGTGACTGTTCAGTGACACCAACAGAGAAATAACTTTCAATAGCTGTCATCAGACATGCAGCAACAATGGGCATTTCCTTTGATATTTTGAAAGTAAAAACTATACAGTTTATATACGTAATGTTTATTCATTAGGAATAGATAAATTAACTAGTTTTTAAAATTGTTTTAATCTCAACTTTATGTTTTACTATCTATTTGACTTTGGATATAATCCTTAACTCTAAGCCTTAATTATCCCTTCAACAAAATATAACAGGAATAACAAAATCATGCTGTCATCATATTCTTATAAGAATTATCTAAGTAAACCTTAACTATTTTTTGTTAAGAGACAGTGTTTCGCTTTGTTGTTGGGGCAGGAGTGTAGTGGCAAGATCAGAGCTCACCGAAGCCTTAAACTCCCAGGTTCAAGCAATCTTCTGCCTCAGCCTCCCAAGTAGCTGAGATTACAGGCATAAGACACAACAAGCAGCTATCTATCTGTCTATCTAATATGTCTAATCTATCTATCTATCTATCTATCTATCTATCTATCTAATCTATCTATCCAGAGAGAAGGCCTTGCTGTGTTGCCCCAGCTGATTTTGAACTCCTGGGCTCCCAAGAGATCCTCCCACCCCAGCCTTCCAAAGTGCTTGTTTCAGGTGTGAGCCACTCAGCCAAACTTTAACTCTTTCAACCATGATATCTATGATGTCCTCCTTCAACTCCCCTTAAACTCACCAGCATCTCTACATTTCTCCCAGTTTCTTTATTGTTTGAGATGACAGTTCATATGACTTACAAGGTCCCTGTCTGAAAATGAGGTTCATTGAGATGCACGCTTTTGTTCCTTACTGGAGGTCTTTGGGTTCCAATTATTCTAAAACCCAATTCCCTGGACGCCTTCCTAGTTTATTGAAAAACACTATTGAGGTTGCTATAGTCTCCTGCAAAATTTGTAAAGAATTCAAAAAAGATCAGTCTAAAACTGGAAACCTCTCTATAGTATTATTTAAATTGTCAAGGACAGTAGACCTAATATAAACATTGAGTACAAGATAGCTTAAAAATAAGAATTATCACTGGATAAAATAACATAAACTTGGTCATTTATCTTAAATGAAAATTGACAGTGATTTCTCCCCCTGTTAATAGATTTTAACATAAAGGCTCAGTTTGATGGTTCTCAAACATTAAGTCCTTAGCTCCAGAACTCATGTGTTCTCCGTTTGCCATGAGTTGGCTTTCAATACCTTTTTCTGTTGAAGTCAACCTCCAAATGATAGTTATGAAAAATTATTCCATTAATTATTACTTAATTGCACATTTGTGGTAGCTTTATTGATTTCTTGTAATTGTAACAATTTTATTTTTTTCTTTTTCTGATGTTCTACATTATCACTACTCTCTATGTCCCTGAACAGGCCCAAAGTCCAAGGTATCTCTCTAGAATTTAGGTTGAATTGCCAAGTCCTTGTCCCTAAAGGCTGGGATGAAACTAGCTACTTTTTTTCTCCCCAGACATTATGCATTTCTTCTTAAAAGCAGTTCATGGTGTTCTTCCTTAAGAAATACATAGAACTGCCATTTTGTTTGTAGAGATGAGACAGCTTAGAGAGCTTACATTTTATTGAATTTCTATAAAAGTTCCTCTACCTTTTTTACCTTGCCTTAGTTTTAACTCTTCTATGCTACATTAATGGTGTATTTGCCCACCTTCACCCTTGCCATCAATCTCTTCCCATGGAATTTATCCTCCAAAGCATTGTCTGTCTTAGGGTGATTGTACCATGCCATCACTTGTACTTTAATGACTTCTCTTGACATTTTGATAAAATACAAATTCTTCGGACATGTTCATAGGCTTATCAGATACACAGTCATGGGCTGCATAACAATGTTTTGGTCAATGATGGCCACATATATGATGGTGGCCCTATAAGATTATAATGGAGAATTCTTGAATAATTCCTATTGCATAATGATGACCTAGCTGTCATAATCTCATAGTGCCATGCATTACTCATATGTTTGATGATGCTTATGTAAATAAACTTACTCTGCTGCCAGTCACATAAAAGTATAGTTACGTACAATTATGTACTATATGTACTATATATAATTGGAATGCTAATGAACTATGTTACTGCTTAATGTATTTACTATAAATAGTTCATTAGCATTCCAAGTATATGTAGTACACATATTCCAAGAATACTTGGAATGCTAATGAACTATGTTACTGCTTAATGTATTTACTATACTATACTTTGTTTGTTTGAGATGGAGTTTTGCTCTTGTTGCCCAGGCTGGAATGCAATGGCATGATCTCGGCCCACTGCAACCTCTGCCTCCCAGGTTCAAGTGATTCTCCTGCCTCAGCCTCCCAAGTAGCTGGAATTACAGGCATGCACCACCAAGCCCAGCTAATATTTTGTATTTTTAATAGAGATGAGGTTTCACCATGTTGTTCAGGCTGGTCTCAAACTCCTGACCTCGTGATCCAACCCCCTCGACCTCCCAAAGTGCTGAGATTACAGGCGTGAGCCGTATACTCTACTTTTTATCATAATTTCAGAGTGTACTTCTCCTATTTATATAAAAAGATTTATGTAAAACACTTAATGTATACATTTAAGTTAATATAAAACAGCTTAATGTTACATTTAAGTTAAATTTAAAACAGCTTCAGGCACATTCTTGAAAAAGTATTAATCCAGTTTTTATAGGAGGTTACAGCTCCATGCGTATTACTGCCACTGAAGATCTTCCAGTGGAATAAGATGTGGAGGTGAAAGACAGTGATATTGATGATCCTGATCCTTTGTAGGCCTAGGTTAATGTTTTGTTTTTGTGTCTTAGTTTCTAATAAAAAAAAGTTTTAAAAATAAAAAATATATATATAAATTCAAAAATTTTTTAAATTTTAAAAATGTTTATAAAACAAAAAGTTTATAAAGTAAAAAGAAGTTACAGTAAGCTAATTTATCTAAGAAAAGCTTTTTAAATAAAATGCAGCCTAATTGTACACAGTGTTTGTAATGTATACAAGAAGTGTACAGTAATGTCCTATGCCTTTACATTCCCTCATCACTCATTCACTGACTCACCCAGAAAAACATCTAGTTCTACAAGCTCCATTAATTTTTAAGGACCCTATATAGGTGTACCATTAAAAAATTATACTATATTTTACTGTACTTTTCTATGTTTAAATACACAAATACTTACCATTGTGTTACAGTTGTCTACAGTATTCAGAGGGGCAGAATGTTGTACAAGTTTGTTGCCTAGTAGCAACACACTACACCACATAGCCTATATGTATAGAAGGCTATAACATCTAACTTTCTGTATGTTCACTCTATGATGATCACATGACAAGGAAATTGCCTACAGATGCATTTCTTAGAATGTAGCCCCATTGTAAAACATACATGTCTGTAGTCCCAACTGCTAAACATCATCCTGCACCACACCTCCCCTGGGCTTGGTGCACCACAACCATACTTGGGATTTTCTTTGTTTGTTTCTCTGTTTTTCTATCCCTTTTGCAACATTGCCTTTAAAAAAATAGATTACAGTTTTAAAGCAGTTTTGATTTACATCTAAATTAAGCAGAAATTATGGGAAGTTGCCATGAACTCTTTTACTCCTCTATTCATATTTTCTCCTTTTATTTACACAAATATGTACATTTGATAGACCAACACTGATATTTTTGATATTACTCAATTATTAACTCAAGTCTATAATTTATATCAGCATTCTTCATAATGTACTTTCTATGGGTTTTGACATATATATATATATATATATATATATATATATATATATATATATATATAATGTACCCAGCCTTACAGTGCCATATAGAATACTTCCACTGCCCTAAAAGTTCCTTATTCTATACCAACTCATCCTTTCCTCTCCTTACCCAAACCCTTCACAGCCACTGATCTTTATTACAGTCACTATAGTTTTGACTTTTCCAGAATGTTATAAACTTAATAAAGAATGTGGCATTTTCAGATCAGCTTTTTTTCACATAGCAATATGCATTCAAGGTTCCTCTGTGTCTTTTCATACATTGATATCACATTTCTTTTTAGTCACCATATGAGAATGCATATTATGAAGATATCAGTTTCTTTATCCATTCACTTATTGAAGCACATCTTAGTTATATGCAATTCTTGGCAATAATGAATAAATTTTCTCTCAACATCCATGTTCAGGTATTTTTGTGTACAAAACTTTCAACTCAAGTGGGGTAAATACCAAGGAAAATGATCGGAGAATCCTATGATAAGTATATGTTTAACTTTGTAAGAAACTGTCAAACTGTCTTTCAAAGTGGCTGTACTGCTTTGCATTTCCATCAGAAATGAATGAGAGTTTTCATTGCTCCATATTCTTGCCAGCAATTGGTGTAGTCAGTGTTGCATATTTTAGCCATTCTGATAGCTGTGTAGGGGTATCATTTTAATTAATGAAAGGTACTAATTGCACTCCCCTGGTGACATATGATGTTGAATATTTTAAATATGTTATTTGCTATGTGGTGCCATGGGCTAAATTGCCATTTGGCAACATGTCTGTTCAGTTCTTTTGCTTATTTTTAACTTGGGTTGTTTTCTTATTGTTGAGTTTAAAGAGCTCTGTGTATACGTTGAATAAATGCTCTTTATCAAATGTGTGTTTTGGAAATACTTTGTAACAGTCTGTGACTTGTCTTTGTATCCTGATTGTATCTTTCACCGAGTGGAATTATTTAATTTAATGAAGTCAGTTTATCACTATTTTTTATGGATTATGCCTCTAGTGTTGCATGTATAATGTCATTGCTATACTCTGGGTCATCTAGGTTTTCTCCTATACTAGCTTTTAATGGTTTTATAGTTTTCTGTGTTACATTTAGGGCTATAATTTATTTTGAGTTAAGAAAGGATGTTATGTCTGTGTCTAGATTTGTTTTTTACATGTGGATGTACACTTGTTTCAATGCCATTTGTCAAAAAGGCCACTTTGCCTCATTTTATTGTCTTTGATCCTTGGTCAAAGATTAATTGGCTATATTTATGTCATCTCTGGGTCTATTTCTGGGTTCTCCTATTTAATTGACTATTTGTCTATTCTTTTGGCAATACCATACTGTTTTACTTGTATTTCTGCAGTAAGTCTTAAAGTCAGGTGATGTGTGTCCTCAAACTTTATTTTTTTCCTTTACTATTGCGTTGGTTATTCTTGGTCTTTTACCTTTTCATATGAATTTTAGTATTTGTCAATACCCACAAAATAACTTGCTCAAATTTTTGTTAGGATTGAATCTATAGATCAAGATGAAATAAAACTGAACTGCTACCTTGAAAATACTGAGTTTCTTATCCTTGAAAATGAAATACCTATTTTATTCTTCTTTAGTATCTTTCATCAGAGATCTTCTCATATGATCTTGCACATATTTTGTTAAATTTTTACTATATTGTTTGTTGTGCTAATATAAATAGTTTTAGGTTTCTAACTTCAAATTCCAATTGTTCATTGCTTTTATATTTAAAAATCAATGGAATTTTGTATATTTACCCTGTATCCTGCACACTGTATCCTTGGCACAATTAATTATGACTTCTTAGAGGTATTTTTGGTCTTGGAGTGTTTTACATAGAAAAATCACATAATTTGTAAACAAAGACAGTTTCATTTCTTCATTCCCAATCTGTATACCTGTTTATTTCATTTTCTTATCTTGTTGATTAAGCAAAGAATTCCAGTGCAATGTTAAATGGGAGTAGTGAGTGAATATCCTTGCCTATTTCCTAATCTTAACTGGAAAGCATCTAGGTTTCTCACCATTAGGCATGGTTTTAGCAATAGGATTTTCATGTTTGTCTCTTATTAGATTGAAAAAGTTCCCATCCATATTTAGTTTGCTAAGAGTTTTTATTATAAGTTAGTGATGGGCTGTGTTAATTTTTTCTACATCTATTAGTATAATCATAGTATTTTTCTTGGAGAGAAAAGTTAACCATGTGTAATTCAAAACTCCCACTTGCTCCAACACTTACTTATTTAGTTTCTAAAGGTTAAACATCTACTTCACTATTGTATCCAGGATTTTCTTCCTAGCCACAGAAATTAAGTCTGAAATACTAATGCTATTTCTGTTTTGTTTGTTCTTGTATAGACAATGGCAACTACATCATAATAAATAGCAGATAACAGCAATTATAGGATGTCACCAATTCGAAGGTGTACTACAATTCCAGAAATGTTAAAGTGTGACAAAATTTTCATTTTATGCAATAAAATTCCAGAAATATTAAAATTTGATAAATTTTTCTTATAAGCAATGAAATACGATATTAGTATTTAAAAATCTTCTTTTCAATACTCAAATACAAAATTTTAAAAATCAATATTGTATTAATTTCTTAAGACCATCACCTCTGGAAACAGGATCAAAAGTAATTAAAACAAAAACATCTCATTTAAACTGCCTTTGTTGAAAAGAGATTCTAAGGAAAATTGTTAAATATGGAGTAAAATATAACACTATGAGTCAAATCTGTACACATAAATATTCTTAGGATTTAATCAGGAAACACAACACTTTAATTTGGTATGGAATACCATTAAAATATGTTCAAATGTGAGTAAGTATTATAAGTCAGAATGAAACAGCTGATTTGTAAGTGTGATGAAGTGGCAGGTTTGTTTTTACCAACTTTAATTTTTATATTATGATGTAGTTATACCAAATAAATTGTAAAAATACAGAAAAATTAAAAAGATGGAATAACAGATTTGCCTTTAGCATTTTTCTTTTATATAATTATTATTATACTTTAAGTTCTGGGATACATGTGCAGGCTTTAGTGTTTTTCTAAAACCTCTGGGACAGCACATAGAGAGCTATTGAACTCTCTCTTTGGGAGAGGGTAGGAGGATCTCTTCCAGGAAGATATTTAGAAAAGCTTCTTGTAAAGAATTGGTGGGGTAGATCCTGATTATTAGTTTATTTGAATTCAACCTGAGGGATACATATACAATAAATCCAATTTTAGGGAAGTAAAGGTTTAATGTCAACATTGAATCCACTGATAAACTATTTATTTTGGAAATGGCATGCAGAGATAAAGGAGTTTGTGAAAATGTTGCAGAGTAGACTAATGCAGAATGCAGGTAGGTTTGGTGCATGGAATGTCAAATCCTGAAAAACACAAAGAGGATTACACTAAACCCTTGACAGGTGCTTTCCTTTTAGATAGAGCATCCATTCATAGGGACCGTCCAAAGCCTACTATTTAAGTGAGAAACTATCTGAATGTGATGGATAATGCAAAGTCATGTTTCACAAGTAGAGAGTAAACACATTTCAGTACTTTGTGTAACAGAGGTTTATGTATGATTTCTATGAAGAAGAAAATGTTTATGCTCAAGATGATGCTATCCTAAAAGACATGTACTTGCTTTAGTAAGTTTGGCCTATTACCAAACCTGCTTTCTAACCCTTCTGATCTGTTCCAAAACTATCATGATCCCCAGAACATTTATAAACAATGAAACCTTATCTCTTGCAATACTCTCTGCTAGAAATATGACAGAATCAATGTTTTTAAATATCATTTACTTACTGATTAATTTATTAACTATTTAATAGAAATCTATTACATAATACAGTAGCTTTGTGGGTGGAATGATGAGCAAACACCATTAAAACTCTGGCAATGTGATGTACCATTTGTATGTGATGCCTACAATTCTATAAGAGTGACTAAAAAGGTAATCGTACCTACTTTGTGGGCAAGGATATTATTTTATGTACAAGACACATTCCTGCTACAATATGAAAGATAACTAGTAGAGGTATGAGAAGAGAGCATGTGGCGCAGGAAATGGCATGTGAAAAATGCATTGGTAGGAAATAGAAATGACATCACTGGGGGACAGCAGTTATTTATAGACAGGGAATAGACAGTTTTATACACAGTTATTTATAGACTTACATACACAAGTCTTTTCCCTGTATTTTCATTATGTTTTCTTGATTCCTTAATTTTTCCAGTTTGCCTTCTTTCCTTTTTTGCAAAAAGGTCTCAAGTATTCTCACTTTTATTCTTGTGAGCAAATTTACAATCATTTACTAGTACTATAAAAATAAATCCACTGTCATTGTAAATAGTGATGCTTTTAATTTATAGATATATTTGGAAACACATGGAATTTTAAAAGTTAATATTTCAACAAATGTTGTTCTTTCCTGTTACCTATGTATAGCAGTTTTCTTGGTATTTATTCTTTGTTGGTGTCTGCTCTAGTAGTGTTGGTGAAAGTATCATCTTGTACTTGAACACTTATGACTTTAGAGCAGAGTTTCCAAATTGTGCTCTCTGGAATATTATTTCTGTAATATTTAATAGATTTTACAAACATTCCTCTATTTTAATTCTTAACTAATTCCACTCTATTGGTTCACTAGAGAGAAGGTATGTGTCCAAATGTATGTTAGGAGAAGGAAGATTCTGCTATTGGATCAAATCTTCTAATTCTATTAGCTTGTGCTGCCATGATGGAATAATTTATTTCACCGACCCTTCTAATCTCCTTAGACAGAAATGGCAAATATATATGCTGTTACTTCTCCTTTGCACCAGCAATCCATCATTGTAGTAATTCTCCTTAACGTTCTGCCTTAGCCTGGACACTGGCATACTACTGAGATTGGCAAATGGAAGAAAACCTGTATGTTACCCATGCCTACACTTGTTTCTCTGTTTTCCTGTTCACACATGAAAATGTGTATACACAAAAATATGTGTTTCAGTATTACATATTTGACCTTGAAAATTTGTTTTCTTAACTGTACTCACAATCTTGCATCCTCCTTATATCACTCCTTTTCTTTTTAAAAAAAATTAAAAAAAAACCTAAACAACAAATTTTAGTTTAATAGGCCTAGTATATCTTAAAATATTCTGATGTCATTTTATATAGCTGTTATTTTGGATACATAGGCATACATCCCATGTGTTATCATTTCTTCATTATTATTTTTTAAATATTTATGAACAGTAAAATTTACTTTGTTGTATACAGTTTTATGTTGAAAAATACATACAGTCATACATTCATTATGAAAATCAAGATTCAGAACAATTCCATCATCCCTTCCATCAAATTTCTTTCTGTCATCTGTTCATGGTCAACTCCTCTCATTCCTCTAAATCCCTGGAAACTACTGATTTACCCCATTTCTAGAGTTCGCATTTTTATAAAATATTATAAAAATGAATTTATAAAAGTATAGCTTTTTGGCTCTGACTTCTTTCATTCAGAAGAATGCATTAGTACATATGATATGCTGTGTGGTTTTCAATAGCCTTTCCTAATACCTAATCATGTTTATGACTTTTTTTGTGTTTGTTATCTGGCTGGATATATCTCTATATATTTCTTACCTTTTAAGTGTTGAGTATTATTCCATTATATGCATGTTTCACAGTTTATCCACCAGCTGAAGGACATTTCCATTGTTTCCAATTTTTGGCAGTTATGAGTAATACTACTATAAACAGCGGCATAAAGGTTTTTTATTTCTCTTGGATAAAGGAGTAGTGTTGTTTGGTCATATGATAAGTGAAGGATTAACTTTATAAGAAACATAAGAAACTGCTATACTCTTTTCTAAAGAGGCTATTTTCATTCCCATTGTAATGTGTGTGTTACAATTGCTCCACATGCTCAACAGCACTTGATGTTGTCATTTTATTTTTTCATGAGTATTTCAGTTAATAGCAATAGTAAACATTTAAATTTGAAATGAGTAAAATATATATTTTTTGGAGGTGGCAGGTAATAAATGAATAGTTATCAAATTATGAAGAATTTTCTTTCTGCCAACTGCAGCTAATTTGCATGACCTTAATTTGTATCTGGATGCATCACTTGATGATATACTTTGGTCAAATAATTTGCTGTGTGGTTTTAAATAGCCTTTCATAATAGCTAATCATGTTGATAACTTTTTCTGTGTTTGTCATCCATTACTTTCTTTAGTTCAGCGTCTGTTCAAGTCTTTTGCCCCCAATTCTGAATTAGTTTGCTTGTTTTCTTATTCTTGATCATTTACTTTTTTAGCAAAATATTAATTTATCTGGATTTACTACACTTAAAGTGCTTCTACATGGTTATTTCTGCCTCATTTTGGGCTATTTGTGAACAAATAGATGACTTAGCAATGACTAAAGTAATGATTGTAATGAAACTGCTGTCATTCATTTATTATTAATTGTCTAAGAATTCTTAAAAGGCTCCATCTAAAAGAAATATCAAGTCATATCACACCTTATTTAATAAAGAAGCAAACTCAGCTAACTAAAACTTCAGAAAAGTGCTTCAATTAATTAATTTTAAAGGTGCTTGGGAAGCCAACATGAGTATTGAAAAATGTATGTATGTATGTGTATATACACCAACACACACACGTTACTTACTCTTGAGAGCTTGTTTGGAGGTTCTAGCAGGGGAGCACAGCTACTGGTATGCCCTTGACTAAATACTGGTCCTCCTCTATAGGGGGGATGGTCATCACCTTACGCAGTGTGCAGCTTCTGCAGGGACACACATGGAGAGGTTAAGGAGGAAGCAGACAGCTGCCTAACCAGCCAGATCAGATGAAACAACCCTGGCAATCAGTGGGGTGACAGATGTCACAGCCAGATTGCCCTCACATCCAGTTAGGGGTTATTTACTCTAATTGATGAATACATCTAACAATTTGTGTTTTTAATTCTTACAGTTAGGGACTGCTAAAGGCAGATTCAATGCTTATTACAAGAAAAGATTACGGATAATTCTTCAGAGAGGAAAGTAAGATAGAAGATACAATTTTTTTTTTTTTTTTTAAAAGCAAGCAGTGAGTCCATTTAGAAATCTGTATGTGACATATTCAGTAGTAATGTACTGTGGACCAATAATACATTTTGCAAATGATCAAAGTTAAAAATTGAAAGTACCATTAGGTTTAATATTCCCTGTTTAATAATGTGTATGAATTATATTGGAGACGTTTACACATAATCAAAACATTGTTTTATAGTTAATATGCGGTGATGAGGAGAAACTAAGTCATAGTTCACACATCTGGAAACATTCCTTATATGCTACAGCTACTTTTTTGAAAATGTCAGATAAACTTTTGACTATGTCATAACATAGGAGAAAATCTTTCTACTACATTTGAATAATTTTCCTGCTACAACAAGAGAATGATGCTTAAGAAAATTGAGAAACTAACTTTGAAATAGAGAAATATGTTAAAACAACAACACAGCAAAATCTCTTATGGAATAAAATAACACACATTTATGTTTGAGCAGAGATTTAAAGAAATATGTTTTGGAAATGGTCAAGATATCTCACACATCCTCATTTTTGCAAATCATTTGCAATTATTTATTTGCCTGTCTTAGAATTACCATGTGCTCCCATTCGAATGCTCTGTTATCTCACTTTCTACTCCTAGGATATGTAGTGAATGCTTTATTGTTAGTCATAGCTCAGTCCTACTCACACTGTGTAGCTCTCCTTTGCCATTTACCAAAATACAGACATTTTTGTCGTATTTTTGAACGAGTAGATTTTATCAAATTATTCTGTCTGTATTTTTTCCTGGTTTCAAGTTGTTGTTTCCATTTACATAACACCATTCCCTTTTGTTTAATTTCTTAACTCTGTAAAAGAGCTAGAAAGTATTTCAAAAAAGGAACTTGGGACTTTGATTTAGAAATTAACATTCCAAATAAATCACAATGTCCCCACTTTTATAATTAGTAAATATTTCAGACAACTACATGTTATAAATTATCTTCTTAATTTAAAGGAAGAGATTCTTTAACTCCAGTGAGTTCCCTTAAGAGTGACAGAAATTGATATGGCTCTCAGAAATCATGAACACATCTGAATAAAGAAGACCTCTTGGTTAATAGAAGTAATTTGAATTCATTGTACCTCTGAGATGAATGCAATATACAGCTTTCTATTGGCAGGTGATTAATCAATATATATCACATTGTGAAGAATTTCTTCCTGTCAAAAGCTTCTTAGTTGCATGATCCTGATTTATATCATATTGTACTAACTTAATTCAAATAATTTGCTTTCTTTGGTTAAATACATTATTTCAGTGGATGTAAGTATTCAAATGAGCAAGAGAAGTTTCAGAGTTAAATATATTCACTACTAAACCTGAATTCAGCACTGCATGTCTGGGTAATTGTTGGCACTTTATAGCAAAACACTTAGCTGAGATCAATTGTAGCTTTCTCAGTAAAATCCCAGAGCTCATCTCTAGGAAGAACACGTGGTTACAGCAAAGGGGGAGGGGCATGAGAAATGCTAAAAATTGCTTAGCTGAGTCTGACATTTTACCTTTTAAATATTAATTATACTGTGGGCTTCTTCCTATTTACATACCTAAGTGTTTGCTTGGGACATAAATGCTACTAAATTGTCTTGAGAAAGCCATAGAGCAGCTTTGTTAGATAAAACTTCTTGCAGCTGGTAATTTTTGGCAATTAATATTATGAATGCTAATGCAGTGGGGATAGAGAAGGTGCTTCCAGGATGCCACTTATCTCTATAAAACGAAAGAAAATGTCAGAAGTGGTGAGCCTGCTGAGAGTATTACTTCTGGGAAGAAAATAGATGGCAAATGTTAAAATTATCATATTTATGGACAGGCTAGAATTTAGGACCAGATTAATAAATAGACTAGTAAATAGAGTATATTGTATATATTTTTAAATGCTTTTTTGGATAGTTTATTATAAATTATAGCCTTTTTATTCTATTTTTTATTATTATACTCTAAGTTCTGGGGTACATGTGCAGAACATGCAGGTTTGCTGCATAGGTATACACGTGCCATAGTGGTTTGCTGCATCCATCACCCTGTTATCTATGATAGGTATTTTACTAATGCTATCCTTTTTTTAAGAAAAAATATTATACTGCATGTATATCTGGCTTGAAGTAACAATTGAAAGCAGATTCCTATAAAACAACTGATTGAATTATCTTAATAATTGGTGAGATAATTAGGGGCAGTTCCATTGATGCTTAAGATCAATATTTGACATACAAATTAAAATGAAATATTTACTAGGATTAAGGTTATGTTGATATAGAGGAAAGTGTACAAAACCTCAAATTATGAGAAAAAAAAAAAACTCATCTGAGCTATGGGAATCCATTACTAAGATACTAGAATTGCCAGCATACATTTCCAAAGTAGTTATATTCTCTTACACTTTCCAAGTAAATGAAAAAAAGTGTAACTACACTATCAGTGCTCATTAGGCTATGTAATTTAATGCAGACTAACTCTTCCCTGGAAATAATGCAGGGAAAGGCAGCAACACAGGCATTATTAACATATGAGTTATTTACACATCAGAAATGAAAATATATTCTCCTGTTGCACATTTTTTGTTTATGATTTAAGTTTCAGTTTATGCTATTTTCTCTGAGATTTCTCATTTCCAGGTAAATTAATTTTATATGAACTTAGGAAATACACAACTTTAATATCCTGCATTCCATCTTTAACTCGGGTGTAGCCTTGAGTTATATCACTATGAGAAATAGTATTTTGGTCAGTAAAGCAAAAGCACTTCTTTTTATGTGGGATGTTCAATGTGGAGATAAGAGTGAATATATTTAGCTATTTTACCATGCTCATTTGTAAGTGAAGATATAATGATGAGAAAGATGTTGCTGACATAAAATAAGCCTCCCCAATTTTGTGTGACAGTCTAAATCTCTAGTTTCAACGATCATATCCCATATGCCCACAAGAACATTCACAAGGGACATGCTATGTATACTAATTTTTTGTCCGTTAAACATGGTCATAATTTTAACAACATAAGAAAAGTGGTAAGTCAAGAAAATATTCCTTTCCTCTTGATTTTAATTCATTAAACATCTGTTTTATACTTTCAGGTCTGTAAAATAAAGTAGTAAAAATATTATTCTGTTCTCAAAGATGCTACATAATATCTTCAATAAATAAATCTGTATATATACAAAAAATTAAATTTAAATGGAACTATGCATCAAAAAAGATAAATACAAGGCACCATACAATAGAGCTGATTTTAGTAGTATATAGGGAAAAATTCCTAGAATTATTTCTACCTAGGTAGCATTAAGCATTCATATTGCAAGTTTGATAATATGCTACAGCTTGAAATTCATTTAGAAGGCAGAAAAGGAAAAAAAACTAATGAAAAAATATTCAGAATTACAGTAAAATATTCATATATATATAAATGTTTATTGTGAGGTTATTTATAATAACAAACATTTTAAAAACAACTCTAGAGGAATGAATAAAATATAAAATGGAATGCCACAGAAGAATAAAATGTATATTTAGAATATGTTGCATGGCAAAATGTTCATATACATTGGTAAACAAAGTGGATTGCACAATACATAAAATGTGTTATTAACTCTATAAAAAATTGAGACAATAAAAATCAGGACAACTGCAAAGCTATTACCATATGAAAAGAATCCCAAGGGTTTAAAAAATTCTTTTAAATTTTTTTTAAATTGTACTTTAGGTTCTGGGGTACATGAGCACATCACTCAGAATTGTTGCATATGTACATACATGACAAGGTGGTTTGCTGCCTCCTTCCCCCCAGCACCTGTATCTGGCATTTCTCCCCATGTTATCCCTCCCCAACCTCCCCACACCCTGTTGTCCATCTCCTAGCCCCCAAAACAAACCCCAGTTTGTGATGCTGCCCTCCCTGTGTCCATGTGTTCTCACTGTTCAACACCCACCTATAAGTGAGAACATGCGGTGTTTGATTTTTCTGTTCTTGTGTCAGTTTGCTGAGAATGATGGTTTCCATATTCATTCCTGTCCCTACAAAGGACATGAACTCATCGTTTTTGATGGCTGCATAGTGTTCCACGGTGTGTATGTGCCACATTTTCCTTGTGCGGTTTATCTTCAGTGGGCATTTTGGTGGGTTCCACATCTTTGCTATTGTAAACAGTGCTGCAGTGAACATATGTGTGCATGTGTCCTTATAATAGAATGATTTATAATCCTTTGGGTATATATCCAGTAATGGGATTGCTGGGTCAAATGGAATTTCTATTTCTAGGCCCTTGAGAAATCTCCACACTGTCTTCCACAACGGTTGAACTAATTTACACTCCCACCAATAGTGTAAAAGTGATCCTGTTTCTCCACATCCTCTCCAGCATCTGTTCTCTCCGGATTTTTTAATGATCACCATTCTAACTGGTGTAAGATGGTATCTCAATGTGGTTTTAATTTGCATTTCTCTAATGACCAGTGATGATGAGCATTTTTTCATATGTTTGTTGGCCTCATAAATGTCTTCATTTGAAAAGTGTCTGTTCATATCTTTTGCCCACTTTTGAATGGGTTTGTTTGTTTTTTTCTTGTAAATCTGTTTTAGTTATTTGTAAATTCTGGATATTAGCCCTTTGTCAGATGGGTAGATTGCAAAAATTTTTTCCCATCCTGTTGGTTGCCAGGTCACTCTAATGATTGTTTCTTTTGCTGTACAGAGGCTCTGGAGTTTAATTAGATCCTGTTTGTCTATTTTGGCTTTTGTTGCCAATGCTTTTGGTGATTTAGTCATGAAGTCCTTGCCTGTGACTATGTCCTGAATGGTATTGCCTAGGTTTTTTTCTAGACATTTTATGGTGTTAGGTCTTATGTTTACATCTTTAATCCATATGAAGGTAATTTTTGTATAAGGTTTCAGGAAAGGGTCCAGTTTCAGCTTTCTGCACATGGTTAGTCAGTTTTCCCAATACCATTTATTAAACAGGGAATCCTTTCCCCATTGCTTGTTTTTGTCAGTTTTGTCTAAGATCAGATGGTTGTAGATATGTGGCATTTCCCTGAGGCCTCTGTTCTGTTCCATTGGTCTATATGTCTGTTTTGGTACCAGTACCACGCTGTTTTGATTACCATAACCTTGTAGTATGATTTGAAGTCAAGTAGTGTGATGCCTCCAGCTTTGTTCTTTTTGCTTAGGATTGTCTTGACTATGTGGGCTCTTTTGGTTCCATATGAATTTTAAGGTGTTTTTTTCCAGTTCTGTGAAGAAGGTCATTGGTAGCTTGATGGCGATAGCATTGAATCTATAAATTACTTTGGGCAGTATGGCCATTTTCACGATATTGGTTCTTCCTAACCATGAGCATGATAGGTTTTTCCATCTGTTTGTGTCCTCTTTTATTTCCTCAAGCAGTGATTTGTAGTTCTTCTTGAAGAGGTCCTTTACATCCTTTGCTAGTTGTATTCCTAGGTATTTTATTCCCTTTGTAGAAATTGTGAATGAGAGTTTGCCCTTGATTTGGTTCACTGTTAGTCTGTTATTGCTGTATAGGAATGTTTGTGATTTCTGCATATTGATTTTGTATCCTGAGAGTTTACTGAAGTTGCTTATCATCTTAAGGAGCTTTTGGGCCGAGACGATGGGGTCTTCTAAATATACAATCATGTCATCTGCAAATAAAGACCATCTGACTTTCTCCTTTCCAAATTTAATACCCTTTATTTCTTGCCTGATTGCTCTGGCTAGAACTTCCAATACTATATTGAATAGGAGTGGTGAGAGAGGGCATCCTTGTCTAGTGCCAGATTTCAAAGGGAATGCTTCCAGTTTTTAACCCATTCAGTATGATATTGGCTGTGGACTTGTCGTAAATAGTTTTTATTAGTTGGAGATATGTTCCATGGATACCTACTTTATTGATAGTTTTTAGCATAACAGGCTGTTGAATTTTGTCAAAGGCCTTCTCTGCATCTATTGAGATAATCATGTTGTTTTTGTCTTTGGTTCTGTTTATGTGGTAGATTACATTTATAGACTTGCATATGTTGAACCAGCCTTGCATCCCCAGGATGAAGCCTACTTGATCGTGATGGATAAGGTTCTTGATGTGCTTTTGCAGTCGGTTTGCCAGTATTTTATTGGAGAATTTTGTATCTATGTTCATCATGGATAATGGCCTGAAGTTTTCTTTTTTTGATGAGTCTCTGCTGGGTTTTTGTATCAGGATGATGTTGGTCTCATAAAATTACTTGGGAAGGATTCCCTGTTTTTGTATTGTTTAGAATAGTTTCAGAAGGAATGATACCAACTCCTCTTTGTATATCTATGTGGTAGAATTTGGCTGTGAACCCATCTGGACTTGGACTTTTTTTTTGGTTGGTAGGCAATTACTTGATGCCTCAACTTCAGCCCTTGTTATTGGTCTATTCAGGGTTTCAACTTCCTCCTGCTTTAGGCTTGGGAGGGTGCAAGTATCCAGGAATTTGTCCGTTTCTTCCAGGTTTATGTGCATAGAGTTGTTTGTAGTAATCTCTGATGGTAGTGTGTATTTCTGTTGAATCGGTGGTGATATCCCGTTTATTATTTTTTATTACATATTCGATTCTTCTGTCTTTTCTATTAATCTGGCTAGTGGTATATTTTGTTGATCTTTTCAAAAAAACAGCTCCTGGATTTATTGATTTTTTGAAGTGTTTTTTGTGTCTCTGTCTCATTTCTGTTCTGATCTCAGTTATTTCTTGTCTTCTGCTAGCTTTTGAGTTTTCATCTTGCTTCTTTAGCTGTTTCAATTTTGCTGATAGGGTGTTGATTTTAGATGTTTCCTTGCTTCTCATGTGGGCATTTATTGCTATAAATTTTTCTCTCAATGCTGCTTTAAATGTGTCTCAGAGATTGTGGTATGTTACATCTTCATTCTCATTGGTTTCAATGAACATCTTTATTTCTGCCTTCATTTCACTGTTTATCCACTCGACATTATGGAGCTATTTGTTCAGTTTCCATGAAGTTGTGTGGTTCTGAGTTAGTTTCTTAATCCTGAGATCTAATTTGATTGCAATGTGGTCTGAGAGACCGTTTGTTATGATTTCCATTCTTTTGCATTTGCTGAGCAGTGATTTACTTCCAATTATGTGGTTGATTTCAGAGTAGGTGTGATGTGCTGAGAAGAATGTATATTCTGTGGATTTGGGGTGGAGAGTTTATAGATGTCTATTAGGTCTGCTTGGTCCAGATCTGAGTTCAAGTCCTGGATATCCTTTTTAATCTTCTGTCTCGTTGATCTAATATTGACAGTGGAGTGTTGAAGTCTCCCACTATTTCTATGTGGGAGTCTATGTCTCTTTTTAGGTCATTAAGAACTTGTTTTATGTATCTGGATGCTCCTGTATTGGGTGGGTATATGTTTAGGATAGTTAGCTTTTCTTGTTGCATTGATCCTTTTGCCACTATATAATGCCCTTCTTTGTCTCTTTTGGTCTTTGTTGGTTTAAAGTCCAGCTTATCAGAGACTAGGATTCCAACTCCTGCCTTT
The DNA here is from genome assembly GCA_004027715.1 of Plecturocebus donacophilus. NCBI lineage: Eukaryota > Metazoa > Chordata > Mammalia > Primates > Pitheciidae > Plecturocebus > Plecturocebus donacophilus. The sequence continues at coordinate 40,832 of PVKP010003597.1, read as the reverse complement.
TTTGCTCTCCATTTGCTTGGTAAATCTTCCTCCATCCTTTGAGTCTCTGTAGGTCCTTGCATGTCAGATGGGTTTCCTGAGTACAGCACACCAATGGGTCTTGACTTAAAAAAAATTCTTTCTACATCCTAGTATTATTCAACTTATGTATAGTTACTTATGGGTAAAACCAGAAAAATAATATGTATTGAGAGAAGACAACATTGTCCTTTCCATAATTTCATTCCCTTCACTCTGAGAGAGAGAACATAAATACATTGACTTAAAATGCTAATTCAGATGGAAACAATGAATAATAATTTTTTATTGTAGTGGAACTAGAGATCAGAAAATAGAGCTTTCACTATGGATAAAAGATGAAAGAGGAAAATGGGAGCACAAAGAAAGTTCTGTATTGTAAAGACTCAGTATGCTGTTAAAGTACTTTATTATTTTCCAATAAGGAAAATTCTTTCTGATAAAATTATTACATATTAACTTTTATTCTTGGGGGAAATTTGTGTTGACTGGAATATGAGAAGTAGCCTTACAAAGTAGTAAAAACTTGAGAGATTATGATAGAACTTGCAAGGCTTTATAAGAACTTAACTTTGGGTCTCAAACATGACTACATTTAGAATCACCTGAGGAACTTCTAAAGTGCTCATCCAAGTCTCCTTGCTATGTGGTCACATCCAAGAATGGATGTTTTGAAATGACTCCTAAGTAATCAAAATATGCAGACTGGTTTGAGAACGGCAGGTGGCAGAACATTCTGTCATAAAGTGGAATTAACTGAGGTAATAATCCTGAAAAATGAGAGCTGGAATTTGACCAAATAAGCATCAAGACCCAATCTTGTTTGGAGAGTAAGTGGGTGATATCATGAAAATTATATTCTAACTTTAACTGATAGTTGTGAAGAATTTGAGTAAAATGTCACTAGTCTTAGTGAAATTTCAGGGTATCAGGCTAGAATTAAGATGGAGAGAGAGAAAGAAGACATAGCCTAAATTTTGTTTAATTTTAAAAAGATAACAGAGCTAGCTAGCAATGAAAGTGATTGTCTCCTAATTAGATGAATTTCTTATTAAGGGAAGTTTTAGGAATAGACTACATGAATAATCAGGTAATTGGATTATGTCAGAGTATTTTCTCACATTTGGCAGGGAGTGGGCAGGGGGATTTTATAACATTAACTCCTTTAAAATAGAAGATTAAATTAATATTACCTTATATTCCAAGATTAAAAGGACAGTAGAAAATTATAAAGAAAAAAGAATTGAGAGCATTGAAGAGGTTTAGTATTGATAGTTATGTCTCCCCTAGTTTGTGAATGTCTACTGCATATAGTGCCTTATAAAAATGTACACTTAATATGCTCCAGCAGGAAATCTATCTTCAGAGGACCATGTGATCGTGGGTCTGATGAGTTTAGAGGGAAAAATCACAACTAAAGATTCAGAAATGTTGAGTTTAAAGTGAGTTTGTATATTCAAGGATGTCTAATCAATACAATTTGAAACTTCAGATATGTTTTTAGGGAAATAAATTTTGGTGAGAGATGCTATGGAGTTGGTAAAATAAGTAAACAAACGTTGAACTCAGTAAGAACAGTGCAGAATACGAGAGAAGTGAGCAGAATAGCTGGGTCCTTCAAGTGTATGATTAAAATACATGTGCCAAGAACTGACAGAAGGTCTTGATTTTAATGGGACATCGAGAAGACAACATTGTCCATTATTTCATTCCCTTCACTCTGCTCTATAAACAAACAGACAAGTATCAAGTGATGCCATGAATGAATGACAAGCATATGGATCATACCCTTGCATTTGTAGTGAAATGACTGAGGCAAGCAATAAGGTAGACAGAAAGTCTGTTGAGGGTTTGGCACATTTATCTTGCATTGCATAGAAGTCTATTAAGTACTTAATAAGTGTTTGAAGGTAAAAAATTGTAATTCAATATGGGCTTATGCTTTAAAAAAAAAACAATGAGAAATATATTTTTATTTTTAACATATCTCAGCCCTCTACATAAAAATGAGACTCCAAAAAGAATTAGATCTCAGAGAGAGAATAAACTTAAAAGATACCCAACTTTTGAAGGGAATACAAGAAAAATTTCCAGTCCCAAATCTTGGTGCTGAATATAAAGGTTAAATTATCTCTAAAAATGTATTACCTTAACAGAGAATATTCCTATTACCTGCGTAGTTCCAAACACCTCAGCTCAGAATTTAAACAGGCCATGAGTAAAGCTGCAGTTTCATGGCAGAAGAAAAGAGAACCTTACCAGAAAGAAAAGGCAAAAGGCTGGATAAAACAATTCAAAGAGGCTGTGCTGTATACAAGGGACACAGCAGTTAAATTTAAGGCTCCAGAAAGGTTGAAAATAAAAACTAATTAAAATTATAGACCAGAGCTATATATTAGGCAAAAGAGAGCTGGCATTGCTATGCTAATTTTCATATAAAATATATTTGAAGACGTAAAACTTTGTTGAGGTAAACAGGATCAATTTGTGATTCTAAACATTTCAATTCACGAGGAAGATACAAATTTTAAATTTGTAGGAATCTAACAACATTGCTACAAAATAAATTAAAACTTGATAGGACTGCAGAATAAGAGAGACTAATCTATCATCCTATTTAGAGACGTTACATACATATTTTAATAATTCATAGATCAAGTAGGCAAAAATTAGCTATAAAATATAGAAACCCCAGTAATAGTCACTTGGAGAATTCTACGCTCTACTTTATTTACATAAATATTTTGAGATTAGCATCTCACTTGTAAATACTCTTTATACACACACACACACATATCACACACACACATATATGTATATATATCACACACATATATATATATCACACATATATGTATATATATCACACATATATATATATATATATATATCACACACACCCACATATATATGTATAGATATAGTCTCTGTTTCCTACAATTGAAAAAAAAACAAAGACTTTCAAGGAAAAAGAATACTAACCTAGGTATCTAAAGAATGTATTGGGCATGTACTAGAAGGGAAAATTTAGGCTTTTGCCAACTGAGAGTCTTTTGTTTCTAAATTCTAGACCTTTAGTCCCAGGGCAGAAGCGTAGCATATCAGATGAACATTATTAAATGCTTTCAAGTCTAGTCAAAACTACATTTTGAAAGCTTTGAAATGAAATTGAACAGAATTCTGATAGCATTTGTTCTACATTTGACATGGCTACTTCAAAATATTACAAGATATAGAAATTTCTATAAAATTTCTGATGGCTTGTAAAAATAGCTAAGCTACATCTTTCTATTTCTTTTTAACTGAAAAAAGTTGGATTTCCCTTTCCCCAAAATTTACCTTTCCATATCTGTGACTATGAAAATATGTGAACTAGTATTTCGATGTATGTTTGTCTGACTCGGGGTATGATTTTATGGTGTCATCTCTATTTTTTAAGTAAGGGATTTTCTCATTTATGATGAATTGGGGCATGGACAACTAAGAATCTCTCTCTCTTTTTTTTTTTTTTTTTAACAAACCTCTATTTTTTGCATTCTTCTTCTTTCTTAAATGCGTGGGCCTTGCTTACACTGCTTCTGTGATTCTTCGTAAATGATGCTTAGTGATATATTATTTTATTCATAACTTCCAATTCTACACTTGCAACTCCTTTAGCACAGAAAATGTGCCTCACCTGTTCTAATACACTGAGATGCTCGTATCATTCTCCAAACATATTAAATGTTCAAGGAATGCTTAGTGGAGATGCATGAATGTATGCATAAAAGGTTAACTAGCTAAAATATAAATCACATCAGCTTAGTAAATGCAACAATTTGGCCCTAGACATCTTGATTTCTCCATTCTACTGTCTCTCTTCCCAGAGCCCAAACCAGTGCTAATGAGGCCTGAAACCATCTGACTCTTCCATGGAAGCACTGGGGGAATTCAATCAAAAAAGTTCTTTCTTGGGCATTAAAATCAAATGTAATGGTTAAAAGGAACTAGTGATATCATTTGCAAAGTTATAAAAGCAACATAAACAATGTGTAAGCACTTCAGAAAGAACAAGGGAACAAAACAGAGGTTTTTATTTATTTTTTTTAAAGAAAAAAGTCTTTTGAATTCTTTTAGGCTGCCGTTAATTATAACTGAGGGATTTTTCTACTTAAACGTCTTTCCTAATAGGTGAGTTCTTCACATAATGGCTATGCCAATTACAACATCCTGAAACAATCCTGGATACTTTCTTCTCTAAACAATTCACCTTTACCTGAAGACAACACACAGACATGCACACATGCACACACAAAACTTTTTACTAAATTTTGCCCTATAAACAGTTCAAATTTTATTTTGGCTGAAAGTAAGTAACATTATCCTAGAAATCACAAAATATTTCAAGTTTCACACAATAAATGCATTTGGTATATTAATACATACATGTAAAAATATCTACATGCAGATTTTATAAATGCACATACATACACCCATGCCACAAACTACATTCACTTAACATAATGGAGTGTCATAAGCAGGAGGAGCAAAGGATACTTTATTTTGCGGGTTTGACAGGAAGAGTTCCCAAATTTTTGACTGCATATGATTTACCATAACAAAAAACAGTCTGACAGTTCCACATAATTTTTCTTAGCATGAGCTTCCTACATAAAGAACCATAGATATGGATTACTGTGCAAGGGATTTAGTGAGGAAGTACTCTCAGATGAAACCTGAAAGAGGGTGAAAGAAGTGGGATAAGGAATAAAGCCAAGCAAAAGTTTGAGTTCAACTAAAGGCCATAGAGAACTATGGGAAATAAATACCACCACAAAGTTGTTACACCTTGAGACAAAGATCAGCCTTTTGTATTTCCAACTCGATCAGCCATTAGCTGCTGCTGCCTCTTGTGAGAGAACATAAATTTCTAGGCATTTTCTGGCAAAGAGGCTCCTCTGGGTCCTGGGCCATTCTCAGAAGTGGGAAACTGTGAGCCATTAGCAGCTAACACTCTCAGAAGTTGAGGGTACACTGCTCCATTAGAGAGTGTCTGTGTAGAGCACCAGCAGTATCTGCTACAGCCATGCATTCTTCCTTTTCAGTGTGTGTGTACAGGTAGCAGCCCTTGGAAGGGGAAATGCAGATGTTACCTGGGAAGGTGCCATACTAATCAAAATTATATCCTTTTATTGTTTGTCATATTATAAAATAATCTATTAATAACAAGTCACTAACTAGGAAATGGGAACTAGGATAAACCAATGTCATACTTTATCTTATAATTAAAAGTAATACACTCAGGAATTGTATTTCTGGACTCCTTAGAGCTTCCTTTCTAATAAGACAATAACACCTCAAAGCCTTGTTCTTGAAATAGAGATAGAAAGTCTTAAAGTAGTAACATGAAGTTCTCAAGGGGCTGGGTCTACTGAACTGTCAAAGGAATGAGAACTACACATGGGAAATCACCCTCAAATTTTCCTGTATCATCTTTAGGATCTTTGAATGTACTGCATCAAACATTTAAGAAGGATCAAAACATTTAATTTAATGTAATCTTATGGAATCAAAAGTTAAAATACAGACAATATTTAAATTTATAAAGTGTGACCCTCATTAATTTTTCCCTATTCTCATACTGAAAGCAAATTCTACCATAGATTAAAAAGGCCCCCTATTCTTATTACCCAGACGTTTTTCCCTGAAGTCTTTGGAGGACTATGATTTCTACTGCCTCATACACATGATACTTTGTCTTCTGAGCTGTCTTATAATTTTTAATGATGAACTCATTCTTTCTTGGGATTTTTTTTCTGTGAATATTTTTAGAGTTTTATTGAGTATGTTCTAGAAAAAATTAGCATTTACTACTACTGGGCACTGAGGAGCAATTTTCACCCTTAAATTTACTGTGGAACACAATTCTGCATGAGAACCTACTTGCAGTGAAAATTTTGACTTGGTAGATTTTTTTTCCCTTTCTTCTACCCATTGTCAAAACCTGCAAGTTTCCATGCTGCCTTATTATGGAGGGTTGTTTTATTCCTAGTTCATGCTTGACAAAATTAGGGAGTTAGCTTTGTATAGGGTAATTCTATTAAAGTGGGTCCTAATTTTGTGTCTGGTTCAATGAGTCCTGCAGGACCAAGAAAAAAAAATGCTAAAGGTTAGAGAATAAAATATATTTTCAACTAGTCAGAAGCTTCAACTCTACCTCCTTGAATTTTTGTTTTAGCTTCATTTGTGTGCAATACAATGGTCATAATCAAGTAAATATATATATTTTTATAATATATACTAATTTATAATTTATGTAATGACCAAGAAAAAAAATGCTAAAGGTTAGAGAATAAAATATATTTTCAACTAGTCAGAAGTTTCAACTCTACCTCCTTGAATTTTTGTTTTAGCTTCATTTGTGTGCAGTACAATGGTCATAAATAAGTAAATATATATTTATTTTTATAATATATACTTATTTATAATTTATATAATTGTGAATATAAAATAATGATAGGGAGAGATGGATTGATAAGAGTTATGTACCTGTTTTACAAAACCTTGAATATAAGGTGTAGTTTATACTATTGATGTAATTGGTACTAATGTATCAGTTACTTCAACCTCATCCTTAATATTCACTAAAGATTTTTGTATTTTTGTCTACTGGTTTTATTCATGTGTAAGAGATGGGTAAATACCTCCCAAGGAGACCTATAATTTTTCAGCATAGGTATTTAGATATGTATGGTACTATTGTGTTACAAGTGTTCATTATATTAAAAAATAAGAAAAAAGCTTCTTTGAGTTTGTTACTTTTGTTATATTAGGCAACAGACTTTTCTTGTTGGATAGTAACCAGAACTTTATTTACATATTTATATATATAAATACATACATAAATGTAGGTATATATGTAAATATTGTGTGTATATATGTAGTATATATATACATATACATGTATACATATGTATATATATTGTATATGTATACATATGTATATATTGTATATATATACATGTATACATATGTATATATACAGTATATATACATGTATACATATGTATATATACAGTATATATACACAGTATATGCATATATGTATATATACATAGTATATGTATATACTGTGTATATATACATATATACCTATATGTATAGGACTAGTTTAGGAAAATATTAGAAATACAGATTTAGGCTATTTTGCATAAACTTTTTTGTCTTTCCAATCCTAAATTATCTAATATATTAATTTCTCATTGATCATTTTTCTTTATATATACATATATGCATATGTATATATACATATATATGTATATGTATGTATACATACATAAATGTGTATGTTTATATGTATACATTTGTGTTTATGTATATATATATACATACATTACATATATGGATATGTATATATACATATATGTATATATGTAATATATGTGGATATGTATATTTATTTTTATATATATGCACACATTACATCCATCTGCTCTCTTCTTTGCATTAATTTGGTGTACAGCAATGGGAGATCAACTTTGCATGTGCATTTTTTAATGGGACTACTGTTTTCAGCTCAGTTTATCATTCTATTGCACCTTTGCATGTTTTCTATTTATTTACTTTTGATACTCCAAATGCTGATTATCAACTGAAACTGTATCAGTTAATTGAACTTGTTACATTTTATTCTTTATTTTCTTTATTTGAATTCTAAGAGAGTATTCCCAAATTGTCCAACACTGTGCATTTGCTATTACAGATTTTCTATAAAATTATTTTTAAAATTACAAAGCCTCTCACTTAAAAAAGCTATAGAGTATTACAAGATAATGACTAATATACAATAACTAGTTTAGGAAAATATTACAAATATAGATTTAAGCTATTTTGCATATACTCTATTTTCTTTCCAATCCTGTATCAATATATTAAATTTATTTCTCATCGATCATTTCATTTTGTTTTAAATTACAGGTCTATTGGTGAAAGTATCTTTAATTTTACTTTATTCCCCAATGATCATTTACTTTAATACATAGTCCAAATTTTATAGTTATTATTTCTCAGCATTAAAGAAAGCACCTTATCATATTCAGGTTTCTCTTAATGTTCATGAGCAATTTACTGTCAAAATAACCATGGTACATTGACTAATAATCTGCTTTTTCTCTTTGATCTTTCTAAAGTTTTTTTTTTATTTAGCTGTTTTTCATCTCTTCAGTTTTGTTCAATATGCTGTTACATCTGTGTATTGAATTTTTATATAACTGTGAGTTCAGTTTTTGAACTTTCATTTTGTTCTTTAAAAATATCCTAGAGCACTTTTATAATCTTTTGATCTTTGATTTTTCAGTCCTTAAATTATATGTACATTTATGTACACTCATTTTATATTCTGTAGTTGTAAACTCCCTATTTGAAGTTTTTGGAATTTAATTCTATTTACTATTTCTGCTACCTTTTCATGATAGTGGCTTTCCACAACTATTTATTTGTTTTTGTGCTTACATTAGTAATTTGGTCTAAATCTGTGGACATTCTGTGGGGTATCAGGTAAAAAATAGTTTTAGGGAAAGAATTTGCATTTGTCTCTGTGAGGTGCTCCATGGCACTTTCAAATTAAGACAATTTTAGATTAAATTTTTACATGGTAATTTCAGTGACCACATAGATTTATAAATTTCAGCTTTAAATTTTATATAAAGGCAGAGTATAACAACACATTTTCAGGTTGGTATATTTTTGTGTTAGGAGGAAGGGGCATTTTTAATAATCGGAGCTGAGACAATGTCTAATAAGACACTTTGTAATCTTCCATTGCTAGAAGGTATGTTAGGTTTCTTTTACTGAAGCCCATTTCCGATAATAAAATCTTGCAAAGTTATCAGCTAAAATGGTCACAAATTTAAGTATAATCAATGTGATAAACATTAAATTCATATTTTAAGTAGTTTTCTATGGCTGCTATAACAAATTACCATAAACCTAGTGGCTTAAAACAACATGAATCATATCATACAGTTCTAGAATTCTGAAGTCTGAAGCTAGTTTCATTGGACTCAAAGCAAGATGTTAGAAGAAGGCATTCATGTACGGAGGCTCTAGGTGATAATTGCTTTTCTACTTTCTAGCTTCTCGAGGCCCTCCAAAGTTTTGGCTCTTCCCTCTTTCAAGGCAGGAAGGGTAGGTTGAGAGTTTACATCATCCCAATCTTGCTCTGTCATCACATCCTCTCTGTTGTTGACTCACCTGCCTCCTTCCTATAAGGTCAATTATGATTACATTGGACACATCTTGATATTACAGAATACTATGTTGTACCAAGTTCAGCTAATTCCTTTAAGGTATACTTAATTCTGCCTACCCACTTCATTCTCTTTAATCAAGTGACCTTACATATTCACAGGTGCAGGGATTAAGAATGAACATATTATGGGGGTGGAGGGTGGGTGGGGAGGACATTATTGTGTATAACACAATATTTATAATGAAAATAACTCAAAATAATGGTCTTGCAAAATTGTACGTGACTAACTTGTAACTATTCTGTCTAAAGAATTAGTGACTTTTTTAAAGTTAAAAATTCTGGTCATAATTTTCATCTGCTGGATCATAGTTACTTTCTATTCATTACAGTGAATTATATAAATGAACAAATAATATGACCCCAAATAAATTGGATTTATTTTTCTAGTGTTGATTGCTTTAATACTTAACTATGACAGTGTACTAGCAGGATAATGTACACATCAGTCAAACCGTTGCACACATTTTGCAAAATTTGCAAAGCATACAGTGAAACTTTTCTACTAAAAATTTAGAATTTCATACTTGTAATAAATCATATGCTGATAGCCAATTTAATCTGCTGTATTATGCAACTATACCACTTTTGATCAGAAGAATCAGTAAGAACTAATAAGTGATATAAAATCAAGAATTATTTTCAGAGCTTTGTCCTTGAAATTAGCTTCAGTTTCCTTATTTTCAAAAGTTCAAAGTACTTATGTATCTGAATCCAGAATCTAGAATGCAATTCTTCTCCCAATTCTACTGTAAGCATTTTAATTCCAGGCACCATAAAGCACAGTAATCACTAACTGCTCACTCATCTCCCATCATTATCTTCTATCTCTTATTTTCAATACAACAGCCCACATTATCCTCTAGAAATGCAAGACAGTAGCTTATTAATTCCTCTGTTTCAAATTTTCCAAAGATTTCATATTTCAGGAAAAGACAAGCCAGGATGTTTTGAGTGACATGATTCTAATTCTGTAAGCTTGCAGCTTAACTGTTCTCTCAATCTGATCCACAAATGCTGCCTTGATTACTATTCTCCATACATTCCAGACATATTCCTATTTTAAGGAAGGCCAAATAAAGAGAAGCAAAGTCAAAATTAAAATTAATCTGCTCGATGATTAAAAAAATAGTGTATTAAATTGCATCATTTTTGCCTTGATTGTCCTCCCAACCTGCCCCAACTTGGCCTATTTAAGAAAAATGTAAAATATACTGATCCTGAATCCCTGGTCTGCATTATCCTCATCCGTCATATTTGTGACCATGTGGTAACCTATGTAGGACAATCCAGGCCAGAAATAGAAAAGTTTGACGAGCTCCAGTAAACCTCTTTGCATGTCAGCATCAATCTCCCTTTCTTGTATTCTTGCTCAAAACTTGTATCTTAGATCTCCTAGGTGAGATTCTGCCTTACGTATTATTTGCTTTAAGTTCTGAACTACATGTTCAGAATATGCAGGTTTGTAACATAGGTATACATGCCATGGTGGTTTGCTGCATCAATCACCCCATCATCTACATTAGGTATCTACATGTTATCCTTACCCTAGCCTCCCACCCCAGACAGGCCCCACTGTGTGATGTTCCCCTCTCTATGTCTATGTGTTCTCACTGTTCAAACACCCACTTATGAGAACATACAGTGTTTGGTTTTCTGTTCTTGTGTCAGTTTGCTGAGAATGATGGTTTACAATTTTATCCATGTCCCTGCAAAGAACATGAACTCATAGTTTTTTTGGCTGCATAGTATTCCATTATATGGGCCAAATTTTCTTAATCCAGTCTATCATTGATGGGATCTAAGTTGGTTCCAAGTCTTTCTTATCATGAACAGTGCCGCAATAAACATACATGTGCATGTGTCTTTGTAACAGAATGATTTATAATCCTTTAGATATATACTCAGTAATGGGATTGATGGGTCAAATGGTGTCTCTATTTCTAGATTCTTGAGGAATTGCAACACTTTATTCCACGATGGTGGAACTAATTTACACTACCACCAAAAGTGTAAAAACATTCTTATTTCTCCACATCCTCTTCAGCATCTGTTGTCTCCAGATTTTTTAATGATCACCATTCTAACTGGCGTGAGATGGTATCTCAATGTGGATTTGATTTGCATTTCTCTAATGACCTGTAATGATCAGCATTTTTTTATGTTTGTTGGCTGCATAAATGTCTTCTTTAGAGAAGTGTCAGTTCATATCTTTTGCTCAGTTTTTGATGGGGTTGTTTTTTTTCTTGTAAATTTGTTTTAGTTCTTTGTAGATTGTGGATATTAGCCCTTTGTCTGAAGGGTAGCTTGCAAAAATTTTTCCCATTCTGTTGGTTGCCAGTTCACTCTAATGATTGTTTCTTTTTCTTTGCAGAAGCTCTTAAGTTTAATTGGATCCCATTTGTCTATTTTGGCTTTTGTTGCCATTGCTTTTGGTGTTTTACCCATGAATCTCTTGCCTATGCCTATGTCCTAAATGGTATTGCCTAGGTTTTCTTCCAGGGTTTTTATGGTGTTAGGTCTTATGTTTACATCTTTAATTCATCTGGAGTTATTTTTTGTATAAGGTGTAAGGAAGCGGTCCAGTTTCACTTTTCTGCACACGGCTAGCCAGTTTTTCCAAAACCATTTATTAAACAGGGAATCCTCTCCCCATTGCTTGTTTTTGTCCGGTTTCTCCAAGATCAGATGGTTGTAGATGTGTGGTATTAATTTCAAGGCCTCTGTTCTGTTCCATTGGTCTATATCTCTGTTTTGGTACCAGTACCATGCTGTTTTGATTACTGTAGCCTTGTAGTATAATTTGAAGTCAGGGACTGTGATGCCTCCAGCTTTGTTCTTTTTGCTGAGGATTGTCTTGGCTCTGTGGAGCCGTTTTTGGTTCCATATGAAGTTTAAGGTGGTTTTTTCCAGTTCAGTGAAGAAGGTCAATAGTAGTTTGATGGGTATAGCATTGAATATATAAATTACATTGGTCATTATGGCCATTTTCATGATATTGATTCTTCCTAACGATGAGCATGGAATGTTTTTCCATCTGTTTGTGTCCTCTCTTATTCCCTTGAGTGGTGGTTTGTAGTTCTCCTTGAAAAAATCCTTCACGTTCTTTGTTAGTTTTATTCCTAGGTATTTCATTATCTTTGTAGCAATTGTGAATGGGAGTTTGCTCTTGATTTGGCTCACTGTTAGTCTGTTATTGGCATATAGGAATGCCTGTGATTTCTGCACACTGATTTTGTATCCTGAGACTGTGCTGAAGTTGCTTATCATCTTAAGGAGATTTTGGGCTGAGATGATGGGGTCTTCTAAATCTACTATAATGTTGTCTATAACTAGACACAATGACTTCTTCTTTTTCCAATTGAATACGCTTTGTTTCTTTTTCTTGTCTGATTGCTCTGACTAGAACTTCCAATACTATGTTGAATAGGAGTAGTGAGAGGACACCGTTGTCTAGTGCCAGTTTTCAAAGGGAATCCTTCCATTTTTTGCCTATTCAGTATGATACTGGCTGTGGATTTGTCATAAATAGCTTATATTATTTTGAGATACATTTGATCGATACTTAGTTTATTAAGAGCTTTTAGCATAAAGGGCTGTTGAATTTTGTTGAATGCCTTCTCTGCATCTATTGAGATAATCATATGGTTTTTGTCTTTGGTTCTGCTTATGTGATGGATTACATTTATAGATTTGCCTATGTTGAACCAGGCCTTGCATCCTGGGAGGAAGTCTACTTGATCATGATGGATAAGCTTTTTGATGTGCTGTTGCAATCGGTTTGCCAGTATTTTACTGAAGATTTTTATATCGATGTTCATCATGGATATTGGCCTGAAGTTTTCTTTTTTTGTTGAGTCTCTGCTAGGTTTTGGTATCAGGATGATGTTTGTCTCATAAAATGAGTTAGGGAGTATACCCTCTATTTGTATTGTTTGAAATAGTTTCAGAAGGAATGGTACCAGCTCCTCTTTGTATGTCTCGTAGAATTTGGCTATGTACCCATCTGAACCTGGACATTGTTTTGGTTGGTAAGCTATTAACTGCTGCCTCTACTTCAGACTTTTGTCACTGGTTTATTCAGGGATTCATCTTCTTCCTGGTTTAGTCTTTGGAGAGTGTAAGTGTCTGGGAATTTACCCATTTCTTCTAGATTTACTGGTTTATATGCATGGAGCTGTTTTTAGTAATCTCTAATGGTAGTTTGTATTTCTGTGGAATTACTGATGATGTCCTCTTTATCATTTTTTATTCCATCTATTTGATTTTTCTTTTTTATTAGTCTGGCTAGCAGTAGATCTATTTTGTTGATCTTTTCAAAAAAAACAGTTCCTGGGTTTAATGATTTTTTTTGAAGAGTTTTTTGTGTCTCGATCTCCTTCAATTCTGCTCTGATCTTAGTTATTTCTTGTCTTCTGCTAGCTTTTGAATTCATTTGATCTTGCTTCTCTAGCTCTTTTAATTTTGATGATAGGGTGTGCATTTTAGATCTTTCCTCCCTTTTCTAGGGGCACTTAGTGCTATAAATTTTCCTCTAGACACTGCTTTAAATGTGTCCCAGAGATTCTGGTATGTTATGTCTTCATTCTTTCTGGTTTCAAAGAACATCTTTATTTCTGCCTTGCTTTCGTTATTTATCCAGTAGTCATTCAGGAGCAGGTTCTTCAGTTTCCATGTAGTTGTGCAGTTTTGAGTGAGTTTCTTAATCCTGAGTTCTAATTTGATTGCACTGTGGTCTGAGAGACTGGTTGTTATGATTTCTGTTCTTTTGCATTTGCTGAGGAGTGATTTACTTCCAATTTTGTGGTCAATTTTAGAGTATGTCTAATGTGGTGCTGAGAATGTATATTCTGTGCATTTGGGGTGGAGAGTTCTGTAGATGTCTATTAGGTCTGCTTGGTCCAGATATGTGTTGAAGTCCTGGATATCCTTGTGGATTTTTTGTCTCATTGATCTATTATTGACAGTGGTGTGTTAAAATCTCTCACTATTATTGTGTGAGAGTCGAAGTCTCTTTGTAGGTCATTAAGAACTTGCTTTATGTATCTGGGTGCTCCTGTATTGGGTGCATATATATTTAGGATATGTAGCTCTTTTTGTTGCTTTGATCCTTTTACCATTATGTAATCCCCCTCTTTGTCTCTTTTGATCTTTGTTGGTTTGAAGTCCATTTTATCAGAGACTAGGATTGCAGTCTCTGCTTTCTTTTGCTCTCCATCTGCTTGGTAAATCTTCCTCCATCGCTTTACTTTGAGTCTGTGTGTGTGTCTGCACATGAGATGGGTCTGCTGAATACATCACACCGATGGTTCTTGTCCTTTTATCCAATTTGCCAGTCTGTGTCTTTTGATTGGGGCATTTAGCCTGTTTACATTTAAGTTTAATATTGTTATGTGTGAATTTGTTCCTGCCATTTTAATACTAGCTGGTTGTTTTGCCTGTTAGTTGATGGAGTTTCTGCATTGTGTCGATGGTTTTTACCATTTGGTACATTTTTAGAGTGGCTGGTACTGGTTGTTCCTTTTCTCCACAGAGCTCAACAGTCCTGGGTCAAGCTCAGACTGCTGCACTGGCTGTGAAACTTTTAAGCTAGTGGGTTTCAGATTGCTAGTGTTTGTGGGGTTGAGACCTGCTGAGCCAGATCACCTGGCTCCCGGCTTTCATCCCCCTCTTTTTCAAGTGAATGGGCAACTCTCCCAGGCGTTCCAGATGCCAGTAAAAACAGCTGCCCAGATTTGTGCACATTTTTGTGCTGGAAATTTGTGACACCAGCTGAAATAGCCGTGCTGGAAACCCATGGCATTTGTAGGCTGGCTAGTGGGAATTTCCTTGTCTGTGGCCTATAAAGACCACAGAAGAAGTGCAAGTATCTGAACCAGAGTGCTGGAGTGGCTAGAAAAGCCCCCAGTGTCCTCCATTGGGTTGGGGGGCGGGTCCTTCGATTTGTTGCATTTCTTGGGTGAGACATCGTCCACCCTGCCTCAGCACACCCTCTTGGGCTACACCCACTGTCCAACAAGTCCCATTGAGATGCACCTGGTACCTCCGTTGGGACTATGTAGCTTTTGCTGGGATCTGCACTCCGGAGCTGTTCCTATTCGGCCATCTTGGCCACTCCCCCTCATATCCATTTTTCTTTCAATAAGTGCAAAAAAACAAGGAAAGTTTTCATGTTTTTCAAATTCTAAAATGTGTTGGCTATCTTTTTAATTTGTGTCATTTTTAAATTTCCATTTTCAAAATATGTTATTAGGGCATGATTCATATTATACATTTTGCAGAAATTATGTGAAGATATAGCAATTGTGTTTTTATATCAATGGAATGCATAAATTATGCAGGTTTTTAGGTTACCCCCTCTATTGTATGATATTTTCTTAAAAGACCCTCAACTGAATCACCATCTTTCATACAATTAATAAGTATTAAAATAGAAAATGGTAATAAGACCAAAAACTGAATTCAGAATATAAGTTCTTGCATAGTACATCTTTGAATGTGCATGTGTAACTGTAGTAATAAGACCATATCTGTCCAACACTGATTCAATGTCAGAGCAAGTGTTTATAGAAGTGCCATTATTCTTAGCTATTGCTATTATATAAAAATGGATTTTAAAAAGTATACCAGAATCATCTTACATAAGGAAAATTATACATAGATTTTACTTCCAGTAGTACCACCATATACTCACTAATCATGAGTTCAGTATATTAAGCATGATAATTCTGTATTTTTATGCAAAGAAAACCCACTTGTCTATGCCAGCTTTTATTGCTACTCCCAACCTTTTGTCTGGATGAGAAAACTTAAGTTTGGCTAATAATCCAAGTAGGGTGCTCCACAGTTATTTATTTAAAAATATTTATTGAGCACTTATAATTCCACTCACTGAAGTTAGAGTTAGAATCAAACAAGATAAATGTCTCGCTCTCTTGGAATTTTTATGAGTGGAATAGTGGGAAAAGGGCTGAAAATGTCTGTGTTTTAGAATTACTACTTCTACTTACTAGCTATGTGCTCATGGCTATAACACCCACATTACCTCAGCAAGCACTGATGTAAAAATTTTGAACCCTATGCTTCTGTCAGTGCTTCATTTCAGTTTCTCTGTCTACCTAGATTTTATCTTATTGCTTGTAGACTTTATTCACATGGCAGAATAGATTATCATAATAGGAAATTTTACACACTACATAATCTGCCACTAGAAAAGTCTGTTTCTGACAGTGTTACAAGTTCAAAAATTCTAGGGAAGGGAATCATTGGCCTGGCTGAAGCCAAGCACCAATGCCGAGGCTAATAAAACACAACCAGGCATAGGTACATGCAAAAATGTATCATTCTTCATGATATTTATGTGAATGGGATGGAAAGGAGGAGGTCCTAAGGGACTAAGGTGCCAGGTAGACAATCCAAAGATATGTCTACTATCAAGAATGAAAGCTATAGTAGAGAAATATAAACACAATTTAATTTGTCTTGCTCATCATAATGAAAATATTGTGAGAGAAAGTGAGTTCCAATTAATACACAATAAACTAAATTCATTTGAGCTTATTTAGATATTGTTTGTATGAACTGCTGAAGAAATACAAGAAATACATTCTACAGTAAAGGCTAAGGATGTGTGTAATTCCTTTTAATGAAACATGCCATCGCCTATAGAACATTGTGAGAAGCAGTGAAGATGTGTTTATTCTCAGTAATTGGGAAAGACTATCTTTCAGTATTCTCATATACAAATTTACAGGCAATCTGGAAATAAAACAATAGATATAGTGACATCTATTTATATTCAGGCAAACTATTATTAATGTCGGTATGTTTTAAAAGTTGTACACTTTAGAGAACAGCACTAGAGATTAATCAATGTTTTGCTCTTTAACACATTTTATAGCCTCAGGGGAAAAATTGATCAAGTCTTTATAAAAGACTTTTTATTGTATCCCAATAAAGAATTTTACTGTCTTCCATTCTGATATTATTAGTTACCATAATAAAGTAATCACAGACTTTCAATTTTACCATAAAAATAGTTTCTGCTTTCCTCTCATGTTTGTCTGAAAGTTCTTTATAAGTTATGAAGTGAAAATTGACCTGCAGTAAAAATCTATCACAGGCCCTCATGTAAAGTTCTGTACCTGGTACTCTTAAATGTTGATGCTTCAAAGAATAGAGTCTTGGTACAGGGATCTGAACTAGCAATGCATTGCTTAGAAAACTTTCAGACAATACCAGAGGACCAAGAATGATCAGAACTCTTTTAGATCAGAAACAAACATAATTATTGAAAGTAGGCCAGGTGCAGTGGCTCATGCCTGTAATCCCAGCACTTTGGGAGGCTGAGGTGGCAAATCACTAGGTCAGGAGTTCGAGACCTGCCTGGCCAACATGGTGAAACCCTGTCTCTACTGAAAATACAAAAATTATCTGGGTGTGGTGGTGGGCACCAGTAATCCCAGCTACTTGGGAGACTGAGGCAGGAGAATTGCTTGAACCCAGGAGACGGAGGTTGCAGTGAGCCTAGACTGTACCATTCCACTAAAGCCTTGGTGACAGAGTGAGACTCTGTATAGAAAGAGGGGAAAGGACGACAGAGGAGGGGAGGGGAAAGAGAAGGAAGGAGGGAGAGGGGGAGAGAGAGAGAGAGATTCAGGATTGAATAAACCAAGGAAGAAAATCTTATTGTTTTCTACGTTTAAATTGTTGACGTTTTTGAATGTTCTCTTTTCTGATAATGGGAGTAAACCATTACTTTTATCTCTAATTCCCGATTTAATAAATTATACTTTTCCAAAATTAAACATGTTAACATGTTAAGTGTCAAGTCTCAGTAACTTAAAAAATCAGAAACAAATACTTTTGCTGAGGTAATAATATTTTCATAATATAGTTTATTATTTTTTCAGTTCAGTAAGAATAGTGATAGGATTTGACCAACTGATTGTGAGACCAAGGTAAAACTTGTTTGTGTCATATTTGAGAATGAATTTCATTTAACTTAATCAGGCATTACTAAATACTAGATTATTAAAGAATAAGGGTATTACTTCATTTGTGGAGACAACATCCATAAACCCCAGTTGGATGCCTAAACACTGGCTGAACATGACTCGCAAAGAAATACTGTGCCTGTCTCAGCAGCTGCCTGAAGTACACATGTGACATATTTTAGAAGTGCAGGGCATTTGCCCACTGAGTGTTGAGAGGGTGAAAGCATCCAGTGGATGCATCACTGGCCTTTCCTCCACTGATACATGGCTGTGAGGTATAGGTCCAGGGGATTTCACTAGAGATGACAAAAAGTTTGGACATTGAGCTATTTGTCACAAAGTTATGACCACTTAAGTACAAAATTAATAAACCTACTTCTATTTATTTTCAATAAATATATTCATAAATAAATATAAAAATACAAAAAAAAAACCCATGTCGCAAGTTGATATAATGGTTTAAACTCAAGGATAAACAAGAGTCAAAAATTTAAAGTGGATATGGTTTAAAAAGAAGACTTCATATGCATGTAAAATCATCTCTTCCCTGTTCAAGGGCAGCTAAAATATGTAGTAATGGTAAATTTTAAAGTAATTTTTAGCTTTAATCAAAAATATTTTAGTATTTTATCGAGTAAGTGGCCAGGCTGGATGTTCAAATACAAGGGCAAAGGAACGGCATGAGACAAAAGAATTGTCTCCCTCCTGTCTACAGAAGACAGTTCAAAAATTTGGTAAGTTCCTATTTCCTGTGCATCTTGCTAATTCAGAGGAAAAGGGTTCTTTAGACAAGGAAAGAAAGCAAGTATCTGTATCACACTCAAATGTATTTATTTTTAATGTTAAAGTTTTCTGTCAAGAGAGAAATCTTGACATATAAATATTCAACCTGGGGCTTTCACTAACGTTTTTCTTAGGGAATTTTTGAAATATTTACCTTGTCTTCTGTATTTGTAATCCTAACATGAAAAAAAACCGTTGTATAGGCAAGAGCAGGTGCTATTAACATAACTGACAGTGATTTGTTTAAAATTATTATTAAAAGTGATTATTCTTCAATGTTTTAGTATGACAGAAACATATTCTTTTGACCAGGTTATATATGGTTAAAAAAATTAAGGTAGTACTATACATAGCCTTTATATTAGAATTTTGCCATCAGACAAAGCATATAATGCTATTTTACAATTTTTTTTTTTTTGAGACAGAGTCTCCCTCTATCGCCAGGCGGGAGTGCGGAGGTGCAATCCCAGCTCACTACGACTTCCGTTTTCCGGTTTCAAACAATTCTGCCTCAGCCTCCCGAGTAGCTGGGACTACAGGCACACACCACCACGTCCGGCTAATTTTTTGTACTTCTAGTAGAGACGGGGTTTCACCATGTTGGCCAGGATGGTCTCGATCTCTTGACCTCGTGATCCACCCTCCTCGGCCTCCCAAAGTGCTGGGATTACAGGCGTGAGCCACTGTGCCGGGCCGCTATTTTACAATTTTTAAGTTATACCTCTAGACCCATTGTCTACTTGTTCCTTTGCTCTCTTTACTACTTTATTTGTCCAATTTTACAGATAACAAAATTAATCCACTTGGCATCCAACCACTGGATCTGACTTCTTTATACACTGATTAAGCAATATGCTATTAATATGGGCATCTCTTCTTATCTGCATCCAAATAATTGAGCCTACTTAGCATACCTGGGCAACTCCTCAGCAGCAACCCTGATTACACACCCTCTACCTTAGTCTTTTTCCAAATTTTCCTGGGGATAAAAACTACCTGAGGTATTTCGGAAAACAAATTCCCAAGCTCTGTATCAGTTTCACTACATAAAATCTGTAGATCACATGATAGGTTCATAAAATCATGTATATTTAATAAAGCATTCCAAGCAAGTGTTTTACAGTCCACAGGTCTGAGGAGACAATGCTCTGATCCCTTGCTTCCTTTCCATTTCTTCTGTATTGGTTCTCTCTTCTGTTATTGTAGTAGCCAATGAACTTTTTAAATTTTTACTCTAATCTCTCCTCTTCGAATATATTACACACAACAGTCAATTTTTGTATACACTCATTATATCAAAAATCTGTCTTATTACTAAGATAGTAATAAAAAAATTTAATGTGACAAATAAACATAGCCATGATCTGATCTCAAGTTGTCTTTTAACCTTTCTCTCCTATCAAGTTCCTATGCCTACTGTGTTTCTTATACCTTATACCATTTGCAGAATACATTTTGCTTGCCACATAGCTATAGTTTGCCACTATGGTTATTTTCTCTGATTGGATTGTCCTTCTTCTCCCCACACATCCTCTCCATTAAGACACTATTTCAAAATCTCTATAAATACCTCATCTCCTCAAATAAGTGCACCCTTCCTCTCAATCTAGCAATTCTTCCTCAGTCTGTGCAAATTACAGTTTAGGGCTATTCTAAATAGACAGATGATAGAGAGAATGAGAATGAGAATTTGCCTCTTCATCAGTATTATAGGAGCCTTGGAGTGAGGGTGATTACATTTCTTTGTTGTACTTTTCCCTAAGTATTCAGTACAACATCTACGCATGCAAGTGATGTGTAAGTGCTTCTGGAAATCATAACTGAATGGGTGAGCAAAAGTAAACGTTTCAAAAATTACCTGAAATGTTTACTTTTGCCTGTTATAAACCCACTTTATTTGGATGCACTATCTTTGAAATAAACATTGGGTTGGTCTTCCCATATCCATGCATTACTCTTGCCCTCTTGGACTCCTAACCTCTGTCTTCCACATCCTCCTAATTTTTCCTCAGTTTCTGCCTGGAATTGCTAATACCTTGATGCTGGCTGAACAATGTATTAAACTATATCCTTTGACAAGGTTCTTAATATAACTTGTTTAAATGGGAAGATAAATTTGAAGGCTTATTGTTTCTGAAATGCTGTAATGCACATTGTTTTGTAGGAAGCAGATAGCTGATCTACTAGCTTTTGATGCTTGGTTACTTGAAGAATGTTTTAGAATAACAGTGTCCTAACCCTCAAGAATACATTGCCATAGAAAGAAACCAGATTATGTCCTTTTCAGCAACATGAATGAAACCGGATGCTAAAATTCTAGGCAAAGTAATGCAGAAAACCAAATACCATGTGTTCTCACTTATAAGTGGGAGCTAAATGTTGACTACACATGGACAGAAAAAAAACAACACTGGAGCCTACTTGAGGCTGAAGGATGGGATGAGGGAGAGGATAGAATAACTATCTAGTAGGTACTATACTTATTACTGGCTGACAGAATAACCCAGGCACTAAACCCCTGTGACACAAAATTTACCTATATAAAAAAAACCTGCACATGTACCCCTGAATCTAAAATAAAAAATTAAAAATGAATAATTAATTTAAAAACTAAAGCACAAACAAGAAAACTTATATTGTGGAAGCTTCCCCAGCCTTCATGCAAATCAAAGTTTCTGTGGCTAAAACCCATTTATTCCACCTGTGCTGTGGCAATTATAATGTATTATAGCTATTTGCATATTTGTTATAATTTTCACTGGATTATTGGCTTCAGTATTACATTTAGCTTACTTTTTCATTGTGCCTGGTGTTTAATAGACACTTAATAAAATTTTGTTGAACACAAAGAGAAAATAAGAAGTATGCATTTCATTGAGGTTCCCTGCACACCTGGCTGCTCATTCTCAGCACTCAAGAAATTCTGCGATTGCTCTTGGATTATTTGTCTTGGAATAACTTAAATTTTTCAAATGACAAATTCCGTATTTAAGTTCTTTATAAAACAAAATTGACTTGAAAACAGCCCAAATTTTTGAAACTGCAAGTTGATTTCACTGAGTGCCCTTTCAGGATTTTAAGTAGTTACAGAGCAGGTGAAGCCCGGCAAGAATGTTTGAAAAGATACTGAAACTATAAATATGTCGTTCTCCCAAAGCGCTGTCACTACTGCATAAAAAAAGGAAGCCTTCAACCATAGGAACTTTCTAGCCTATTGCCATTCTAGGAAAAGAACTAAGCAGAGAATTGTGGCCTTTCTGAAGAGCTGCAAAAAGAAAATGATATGATTACTCTTTTAAAACTGTAATGGCTGATGAGGTACCAGGCAAACAGAAATGAATTATTATTATCAGTGCTCAGCATTGCAGCTGGACAATTGGGATTTCTTATTATCACTTCCCTTCACTGAAGTGTTTTTAAAGCAGGTGGGTCAATGCTATAATATCTTCAGGAGCCCATTTCAGATTTTATGTAAAGATCTAAACTCAGACAACTCCATCAAGATTTATTTAAATTTGAGTTAACCTTGGAAATAACATCTTATATGATATCAGTGATAAGGATGGAAGAAAAATTAAAGATGATAGTGATAGTGATAACTTTTTGTTTTAACAATGCAGCTTTGGTAGAAATCGACAGAGTACACCAGAGACTGAGAATGAAGACTACCTGTTAAGACAGACTTAACTAGCAGGTATGAAAAAATGTTGATGCGACTAAGGATTAAGTGTCTACTATTTTTGTTTTTGAAGTTACCATGGGAAACTCAGGCTATTCCTATATGTAGTGAAAAAGTATTAAAGAATTATGCTGGACACATGATTCCTCCCTTTACTACATTGATCTAAGAAGATTAAGTCTATTTTAGCATTTTTGTGTCAAATGCATCAGAAATTCTCTGTATCTATGGATTCATTGAGGGTACAGGTGACATAAGCTAGATATTCGTCTATATTAATAATAACCTGATCTAGTTGCCTCTGACTAGACAAAAATACTAATTTTCTTCTAGTTGATTCCAAGAGGCAATCTGCATGATTCCTAGAGATGTAATAGGAAGGCAAGTGAATATATCTATTAATTAAAGTGCATGCTTTAATTAATGTGCATTAAACATTATCAGAGAGGTCTGGAAGTAAAGGCAGGGAAAGGAAGTAGATCTATTCATGGTTGCCCTTTAGGGCTCAGTGAGGTTTTATTGCCATTTTCCTCACAGCTTGACAGAAGTAAAGTAATGGTGAAGAGGTCTGTGGTCCCTTTTTGCAGGCTTCTGGCTAAATAAAGCTAATGAAGTAGAAAAATGTTATTGATAAAACTAGCCTGTGTTTCATAATACACCCCATCAGCTGGAAACTGTTCAGTGTTTGTGTTAATCTGTTCTGACCTCAATCATCTTTCTTTTTTTGGCTTCCAAATGCTAAATGGTGGCTTGTTATTTGTCCTCAATAAGCTGAAAATTAATCCCACTCTAAGTCTGGCACAATACTTCAATACAGTGTTTAAAGGCAAAACCAACAATATACATTTTTTTTTCTCTAAGGAGATAAGAGGATTATATGGAGTTTTCAAGACTTAATGGTAGAAAAGTCTTAGAAATAACTGTTTCAGTTGATAGCTCCATTAATGTAAATATTTTTACTCCCATTTCTTTGAATAAAACACTGAACTAAAAAGGGACTGCTGTAAAATTGTGTACTTTCATTTGTTAAAATGAAATGTTAATTCCAATCCTATACTAATTAATTTGAGTGAAAATTTCTTGACGGCAGAGGTTTTATTTCTTGTTTTCCATTGTATCTGCAAGAACATAGAAGAGTGTCTAATGCGTGGTAGGTGCTCAAAAATATCCAAATAGATTTCAAGAATATAGGTACTTTACTACACTACTCAGTTGTTAATTTTACCACTACTCTGTACATTACTTTCTAAGAAAATACTTTACTCTTTTAAATTTTATTTTAAACCCCAGTATGATTTTACAAACCAAAGAAGTGTCTTTCATTCAGACACTCTAAATTATGGCAAAGTGAACTGAATATGATAAATTATTTTCAACAGGATTTTCACATACTTGTCCTCAACATTCAGTGGAGCATTTATTGAACAACTCACAAAAGTGCCTGAAAGTTGTCTTGTAACTCAGCCAGAGAACTACAAGGCCGTATCAGTTAAGCCTTGGCATTTCTATCTAGCGACATGCCAAATCAGCCTCCAAAAAATGGCTCTGTGAAGTTAAAGAATTTATAGCAAAAGCATTGTGAAGGAATCCCTAAAGAGTATAAATATCCATTTAGAGAACTGTACTAAATATGTAACTATAAGTTTGGTTAAAAAAATAGCAATGCTTAAAAATATACTACCTCCAAGGTAGTTCAAAATGAAGAAATCGACAATGATGCACTTTTGTTTCAATTCACCCAGAGTTTTTAAGTTTTCTTATGCTGCTGATTATTAAGAGTAATTCAGATTGCTATTATTGGATATTTAATAGAGACAAAAATATTTCATGTTAAATGAGAATCAGTAAAAACATCTGAATATACAATTTAACAGGTGATCATTTTCATCAAAAAATTTTCTGCTTCTTTGTGTAAAGAGCATAATTCTTTTGTTCTACTTTTGAATTGAATTTTGAGAATAAACTGATGAATTCATTTAAAACAATGTCAACTGTTCTTTAGGAACAGCTTTTTAAAGGCTAGCTCTAATATAAGGCTTGGCCTCTAAGCCAAGGTTGCAGGGTTCATATAAAGTTTTCTGATTAGTTCTATTGTGACACTTTAAAATGTTATCTACTTTGGTTAGGTAATTTGCCCCAATATATTATTGTAATAAGATGTTGGAAATAAAATCAAACACTGTGACAAAAATCAAGATGACTAAATAACTTTCATTTTAGTAGTCATTAAAGTTCAAACATTTTGAGCCATGAGAGTTATTATTGGCAGATTGGAAACCAGAAGGCATGCAAATGGTAGAATACAGACCATTTCCATTGCTACTGGAGGCATCAGAATTAGGAATTTTAAATTTGTCAAATGGACTGGGACTGGAAGTGCTTATTTTTGCCTATGAATATTAGACAGTGGTTAATCATAGTAATGATTACTATTTACTTAGCTTCTACTACGTACCCCAGTGTATGTACTAAGATTTTCATTTCACAGATGAGAAACATAAAACTCAAGGTAACTGCTATTTGCTCAAGCTCCCAAAGCTACAATGTGAATGAATCTCAAATCTAAGCTGAGCTCTCTCAAATCTAAACTATTTCTGATCGTGTGCTCAAAATAAGTATAGAACACTAACATAAGAGTGCTAAAAAAGAAAACTATTTTTATCTCCACTGGAAAATCAGTCATGAAAAAATAAGTCAAAAATTATGAAAGAAAAATTATCAACTGGGGACTACTAGAGGGAAGTGGGAGAAAAGGGGATGTGGCTGAAAATTTATCTCTTGGGTGCTATGCTCACTACCTGGGTGATGGGATCATTATTGCCCCAAATGTCAGCATGATACATTATACCCATGTATCAAACCTGTACATGTATCCTCAGAATCCAAAATAAAAGTTGAAAAAATGAATAGAACAAAAATTGTTGTCACCTTCCCCTAAATTCCATTTTTTTCTAATGTAAATGAGATCTGTAAGAATGTTCCAAAGTTATAGCAATGAGGAGGTAAATAACTTATTATTAATACACAACCAGCAAATGTAGTATTTGTTATTTCTTAATAATCATGTTTCTATGTTAATTACTAACTATGCCTATCCTAGTAAGTTGCTGCTTTACAAAGACCAGAGGAGCTATTTACTGAATCTCTAGGGCCTAGGCAGAAGTAGAATGCCACGAGGAAGAGAGGGAGGAGAATTTATGTTAATCACAGTGAAGAATGACATATGGGAAATATCTGAAAATGAAAGGGCTGGATTAATAGAATGAGTGCCAGTAGAATACAATTATTTTTCTCTTATTTTAGACAGTATTATTTAGAGTTGAACTTTGTAATTTAAGGCAATTTTAAGTAGTAGTCCATATTTCAGATGGCCAGGGCCTACACAAAATATTATTTTAAAATGTACATGTTTAAAACATAAATCAATATACCCACTCACACACATTTACAGTAATTTTGCATTGTTTCCTGAAAATGTGTTCTGCTTGTTTGAAATTAATGTTAATTTATTTTATAGCCTAATATATTTTTAAAAGAAGTTCATGGCTAACTGAATAAAGCATTTTATGCTCCAGAGTATATTGTCCAGGATATATATATATATATATATATATAATATATATGCTCATATATATCGTGATTATATATATATTTATACTCCAGCCTATATTGTCCATATATATATATGTTCATATATATAATAGTGATCATATATATATATATAAGTGATTATATATATATATATATATATATATATATATATATATATATGATGCTCCAGAGTATATTGTCCAGGATATATATATATATATATATTTCACTGTGTTTTCCATATGTGTTTTCCCGAAACATAATAATGTTTATCCGGTTTTTCTGTTTATTGTCATGAGCATATTGTTTTGGCTGTCCAAACATTCTGCACAATTTTAGATCAGTGGATTTTTTTCTATTAATTGATGTATAAGAAGAGTTATTTTAAGTTCTGAAACATTGTTTCTTTTTGCATTTTAAAAAAATATTGCTACCCTGTCTTCTAGCCTTTATGGTTTCAGATGAGAAACCCATTGCTATTCAAATTATATTGTACTGTATGCAATATGACGTGTTCCATTGGCCACTTAAAATTTACTCTTTGTCTTTAAAGTAATTTTAACATGATATACCTAGGCATTGTTCTATTTAAATGTATCATGTTTGGAATTCTTTTGCATCTGAAAACTACATTTACATATTTTATCAAATTTTACAAGTTTGGGGCCATTTATTTTCGATAATAAATTGTTATTTTCTTTTTTTATTGACTGGAAGACTTTTTTTTTTAATTTTATACTTTAAGTTCTGGAGTACATGTACAGAACATGCAGGTTTGTTACATATGTATACACATGCCATAGTTGTTTTCTGCAACCATCACCCTGTCATCTACATTAGGTATTTCTCCCAATGCTATCCCTCCTTTAGCCCCCCAACCGGCCCTGGTGTGTGATGTTTCCCTCCCTGTGTCCATGTATTCTAATTGTTCAACACCCACTTATGAGTGAGAACATGCAGTATTTGATTTCCTGTTCTTGTGTTAGATGGCTGAGAATGATGGTTTCCAGCTTCATCCATGTCCCTGCAAAGGACATGAATGAATTCATCCTTTTTTATGGCTGCATAGTATTCCAGGGTGTATATGTGCCATATTTTCTTTATCCAGTCTATCACTGATGGACATTTGGGTTGGTTTCTAGTCTTTGCTATTGTGCACAGTGCTGCAATAAACATATGTGTGTATGTGTCTTTACATTAGAATGATTTATAATCCTTTAGGTATATACCCAGTAATGAGATTGCTGGGTGAAATAGTATTTCTGGTTCCAGATCCATGAGGAATCAAATCACCACACTGTCTTCCACTATGAACTGATTTATACTCCCACCAACAGTGTACAAAAGTTCTTATTTCTCCACATCCTCTCCACCACCTGTTGTTTAATGACATTTTAATGACTGCTATTCTAACTGGCATGAGATGGTGTCTCATTTTGGTTTTGATTTGCATTTCTTTAATGACCAGTGATTATGAGCTTTTCTTCATGTTTGTTGACCGCTTAAATGTTTTCTCTTGAGAGGTGTCTGTTCATATCCTTTGCCCACTTTTTGATAGGGTTGTTTTTTTCTTGTTATTAGTTTAGTTCTTTTTAGATTCTGCATATTAGCCCTTTGTCGGATGGATAGATTGCTAAAATTTTCTCCCATTCTTTAGGTTGCCTGTTCACTCTTATGATAGTTAATTTTGCTGTGCCGTAGCTCTTTAATTAGATCCCATTTATCTATTTTGGCTTTTGTTGCCATTTCTTTTGGTGTTTTAGTCACGGAGTCTTTGCCCATGCCTATGTCCTGAATGGTATTTCCTAGGTTTTCTTCTAGGGTTTTAATGGTTTTCAGTCTTATGTTTAAGTTTTTAATTCATCTTGAGTTAATTTTTATAAGGTGTATGGAAGGAGTCTAGTTTCAGTTTTCTGCATATGGCTAGCCAATTTTCTCAACACCATTTATTAAACAGGGACTCCTTTCCCGATTGCTTGTTTTTGTCAAGTCTGTCAAAGATCAGATGGTTGTAGATGTGTGATGTTACTTCTGAAGCCTCTATTGTGTTCCACTGGTCTATAATCTTTCTACTGGTACCATGCTGTTTTGGTTACTGTAGCCTTGTAGTATAGTTTGAAGTCAGGTAGTGTGAGGCCTCCAGCTTTGTGCTTCTTGCTTAGGATTGTCTTGGCTGTATCAGCTTGACTGTATCGGCTCTTTTTTGGTTCCAAACAAAATTTAAAGTAGATTTTTTCTAATTCTTTGAAAGATGTCAATGGTAGCTTGATACTGATAGCACTGAATCTATAAATTACTTTGGGCTGTATGACCATTTTCACTATATTTTCTGTAGTTCCCCACTCACCTTTTGGTATCTCTGGTGATTCAGAGCTATTGGCACTGGTTTTAGAAAGACAGCAGGGTATATTATAGGAGTTTAAAACCCATTGAACCACCACCATTGCAACTGTTGTGTCCTTCAGGGTAAAAGTATGAATGATGGAGAAGACATATAACTTTCAACTTCCAACAAATTTTGACTCTCTTCCCCAAATGTCTTGCTTTTCGAAAATTTTAAAAATACTTTTACTTTTTCCAGAATTTATAACTATCATTTGCAGGAGGACAGATTCATAACGAACTAACTCCTCAATCCTATTTTTGTTTGCTTTGCCTATGTACTTTTGTTCTTTTGTTCATCATTTTATTTTTAATCTTTATGGATCTCTGCATTACAGAGGCATTTTTAGTGTATATTTTGTCCTAATTTCTTTCTCATTCCTAATTAGTTGCTTAGATAGTGCCTAAAATTTGGAAATGCTAGAAATAGATTCCAATTTATAATTTATGCTTATCCAAGTAAGAATTTGAACAACTAAACCCAGAAAGGACCTTAAAAATTGATATAAATATACTTGCACACAGTCATCCAATGTATGGCAAAACAAAAGATATAAAGGAAAGATTAAAAACGGATAAGCCTCCAAATACAATAAAATATTTAGATAGTTTTTTCTGCCAAGATGGCTGAATAAGAACAGCTCTAGTCTGCAGTCCCCAGCAAGAGTGGCATAAAAGGTGAGTAATCTTTGCATTTCGAACTGAGGTACCAGTTTTATCTCATTGGAACTGTTTAGACAGTGGGTGCAGCCCAAGGAGGGTGAGCCAAAGCAGCCCAAGGAGGGTGAGCCAAAGCAGCCCAAGGGGCGTCGCCTCACCTGGAAAGCACAAGGGGATGGAGAACTCCCCCTCCTAGCCAAAAGAAGCCATTACGGACTTTTCCCGACACTCTGGCACTCTGCCTCAGATACTGCGCTTTTCTCATGGTCTTCACAACCTTCAGACAAAAAGATTCCCTCCAGTGCCTATAACAGCATTCCGAGTTTCCAGCACAAAACCCAGGGGTTGTTTTAGCTGTGGCAGTTTTTTTTCTCATACCCCAGTGGCACCTGGAACACCAGCAACACAGAACCACTTACTCCTTTGAAAAAGAGGGCTGAAACCAGGGAGCCAAGTGATCTGGCTCAACAGGTCTCACCCCCACAAAGACAAGCAAGCTAAGACCCACTGGCTTGTAATTCTCACAGCCAGCACAACAGTCTGAGCTCAACCTGGGACTGTCAAGTTTGGTGTGGGGAGGGGTGTCCACCATTGCTGAGGCTTGGGTATGTGGTTTTAACCTTGTCTGTGTAAATAAAGCCACAGGAAGTTTACACAGCAACTCAGCAGAGCCCACAGCAGCTCAGCAAGGCCTCTGCAGGAAGACTGTCACTAGACTCCCTTCTTGCTAGGCAGGACATCTCTGAAAAAAGGCACTAGCCTGTCAGGGACTTATAAATAAAGCACCCACCTTCCGGGGACAGAACACCTGGGAAAAGGGAAGACTGTGCATTCAGCTTCAGCAGACTTAAATGTCCCTTCTCGACAGCTCTGAAGGGATCAAGGGATCTCCCAACACAGCACTTGAGCACCCATAAGGGACAGACTGCCTCCTCAGGTGGCTCCCTAACCCCTATGTATCCTGACTGGGAGACACCTCAGACAGAAGAGCTCTGTCTGGCATCTGGCAGGTACCCTTCTGGGATGAAACTACCAAAGGAGGGAACAGGCAGCAATACTTGCTGTTCTGCAGCCACTGTGGGTGATTCCAAGGCAAGCAGGGTCAGGAGTGGACCTCCAGCAAACTCCAGCAGAACTGAAGCAGAGGGACCTGACTGTTAGAAGGAAAATTAACAAACAGAAATAGTTTCAACATCAACATAAAGTATGTCCACTCAGAGACCCATCCAAAAGTCACTAACTTCAAAGACCAAAGGCAGATAAATCCACAAAGATGGGAAGAAACCAGGGCAAAAAGGCTGAAATTACCAAAAGCCAGAATGCCTCTTCTCCAATAGATCACAACTCCTCACCAGCAAGGGAACAAAACTCGATGGAGAATTAGTTTGACAAACTGACAGAAGCACACTTCAGAAGGTGGGTAATAACAAACTTCTCTGAGCTAAAGGAACATGTTCTAACCTAATGCAAAGAAACTAAGAACCTTGAAAAAAGGTTAGACAAAATGCTAACTAGAATAACCAACATAGAGAAGAACATAAATGACTTGATGGAGCTGAAAAACACAGCATGAGAACTTCATGAAGCATCCATAAGTTTCAGTAGCCAAATCGATCAAGGGGAAGAAAGGACATCAGAGATTGCAGATCAACTCAATGAAATAAGGCAAGAAGGCAAGATTAGAGAAAAAAGAATGAAAATAAATGAACAAAACCTCCAGAAAATATGGGATTATGTAAGAAGACCAAATCTACCTTTGATCAGTGTACCTGAAAGTGATTGGGAGAATGAAACCAAGTTGGAAAATACTCTTCAGGATATTATCCAGGAGAACTTCTCCAACCTAGCAAGGCAGGCCAACATTCAAATTCAGGAAATAGAGAGAACACCACAAAAATATTCCTCAAGAAGTCAAACACAGGACACATAATTGTTAAGATTAACCAGGGCTAAAATAAAGGAAAAAATGCTAAGGGCAGTCAGAGAGAAAGGTTAGATTACTCACAAAGGAAAGCCCATCAGACTCACAGCAGGTCTCTCAGTGGAAACCCTACAAGCCAGAAGACAGTGGAGGCCAATATTCAACATCTTTAAAGAAAGTAATTTTCAACCCAGAATTTCATTTTTAGCCAAACTAAGCTTCATAAGGGAAGGAGAAATAAAATCCTTTATGAACAAGCAACTGTTGAAAGATTTCATCACCACCAGGCCTGCCTTATAAGAGCTCCTGAAAGAAGCACTAAACATGGAAAGGAACAACCAGTACCAGCCACTGCAAAACTGTAACAAATGGTAAAACCAATGATGCAGTGAAGAAACTGCATCAACCAACAGGCAAAACAACCAGCTGGCATCAAAATGGCAGGATCAAATTCATACATAACAATATTAACCTTAAATGTAAATGAGCTAAATGCCCCATTCAAAAGATAAAGATAGGCGAATTGGATAAAGAGTCAAGACCTATTGGTATGCTGTATTCAGGAGATCCATTTCACATGCAAAGACACACACAGACTCAAAATAAAGGGATGGAAGAAGATTTACCAAGCAGATGGAGAGCAAAAGAAAGCAGGAATTGCAATCCTAGTCTCTGATAAAACAGACTTTAAACCGACAAAGATCAAAAGAGGCAAAGAAGGGTATTACATAATGGTAAAGGGATCAATGCAACAAGAAGAGTTAACTATCCTAAATATATATGCACCCAATACAGTAGCACCCAGATACATAAAGCAAGTTCTACAAAGAGACTTAGACTCTCACACAATAATAGTGTGAGAATTTTAAAAATCTACTGTGAATATTAGACAAATCAATGAGAAAAAAATATTAACAAAGATATTTAAGACTTCAACTCAGATCTGGACCAAGCAGACCTAATAAACATCTACAGAAATCTCCACTCCAAATTCACAAAATAAACATTCTTATCAGCACCACATCACACTTATTCTAATACTGACCATGTAATTAGAAGTAAAACGCTCCTCAGCAAATGCAAAAGAATGGAAATTTTAACAATCAGTCTCTCAAACCATAGTGCAATCAAATTAGGACTCAGGATTAAGAAATGCACTCAAAACTGCACAACTATATGGAAACTGAAGAACTGGCTTCTAAATGACTACTGAATAAATAATGAAAAGGAAGCAAAAATAAAGATGTTTTTCAAAACCAATGAGAACAAAGACACAACATACCAGAATCTCTGGGACACATTTAAAGCATTGTCCAAAGGGAAATTTATAGCACTAAATGCCCATCAGATAAGTGAGGAGGGATATAAAATTGACACCCTAACATCACAATTAAAAGAACTAGAGGAGAAAGATTAAACAAATTCAAAAGCTAGCAGAAGACAAGAAATAACTAAGATCAGAGCAGAACTGAAGGATATACAGACACAATCCCTTCAAAAAATCTATATATCCAGGATTTGGTTTTTTGTAAAGATCAACAAAATAGAATGCTAGCCAGACTACCAAAGAAGAAAAGAAAGAAGAATCAAATAGATGCCATAGAAACTGATAAAGGGAGTATCACTACTGATCTCACAGAAATACAAACTACCATCAGAGATTACTACAAACACCTCTATGCAAATAAACCAGTAAATCTAGAAGAAATGGATAAATTTCTGGACACTTATACCCTCCCAAGACTAAATGAGGAAGAAGTGGAATCCCTGAATAGACCAATGACAAGGTCTAAAATTGAGGAAGCAATCAATAGCCTACCAAACAAAAAAAGTCCTGGACCAGATGGATTCACCACTAAATTCTGCCAGAGGTACAAAGAGGAGGTGGTACCATTCCTTCTGAAACTATTCCAAGCAATATAAAAAGAAGAAATCCTAACTCATTTTATGAGACCAACATCATCCTGATACCAAAACCTTGCAGAGACATAACTAAAAATGAAAATTTCAGCCCAATATTCATGATGAATATTGATGTGAAAATCCTCCATAAAATACTGGCAAACTGAATCCAACAGCACATCAAAAAGCTGATCCATCACACTGAAGTTGGCTTTATGCTTGTGATGCAAGACTGGTTCAATGTATGCAAATCTGTAAACGTAATCCATCAAATCAATAGAACCAAAGACAAAAATCGCATGATTATCTCAATAGACACAGAGAAGACCTTCAACAAAATTCAACAGCCCTTTATGCTAAAAACTCTCAACAAACTAAATATTATTGGAACATATATCAAAATGATAAAAGCTATTTATGATAAACCCACAGCCGATATCACACTAAATGGGCAAACATTGGAAGCATTCCCTTTGAAATGTGGCACAAGACAAGGATGCTGTCTCTCACCACTCCTATTCAACATAGTATTGGAAGTTATGGCCAGGGCAATCAGGCAAGAAAAAGAAATAAAGGGTATTTAATTAGGAAAAGAGGAAGTCAGATTGTCTCTATTTGCAGACAATATGATTGTAGATTTAGAAGACCCCATAGTCTCAGCCCAAAATCTCATTAAGCTGATAAGCAACTTCAGCAAAGGCTCAGCATACAAAATCCATGTGCAAAAATTACAAGCATCTGTATACACCAATAACAGACAAACAGAGAGCCAAATCATGAGCAAACTCCCATTCACAATTGCTACAAAGAGAATAATATGCCTAGGAATACAAGTAACAAGGGCTGTGAAAGACCTCTTCAAAGAGAACTACAAACCACTGCTCAAGGAAATAAGAGAGGACACAAACATATGGAAAAACATTCTCTGCTCACGGTTAGGAAGAATCACTATCATGAAAATGGCCATATTGCCCAAAGTAATTTATAGATTTAATGCTGTTCCCATCAAGCTAACATTGACTTTCTTCACATAATTGAAAAACACCACCTTAAACTTTATATGGAACAGAAAAAGAGCTCACATAGCCAAGACAATCCTAAACAAACAAACAAAAAAGCTGGAGGCAGGCATCATGCTACCCTACTTCAAACTGTATTATACTACAAGGCTACCGTAATCAAAACAGCATGGTGCTGGTACCAAAGCAGAGATACAGACCAATGGAACAGAGCAGAACAGAGGTCTCAGAAATAATGCCACACATCTACAACTATCTGATCTCAGACAAACCTGACCAAAACAAGCAATGGTGCTTAAGAAATGGTGTTGGGAAAACTGCCTAGCCATATGCAGAAAGCTGAAACTGGATCCCTTCCTTACACCTTACACAAAAATTAACTCCAGATGAATTAAAAATTTAAACCTAAGACCTAACACCATAAAAGAAAACCTAGGCAATACCATTTAGGACATAGGCGTGGGCAAAGACTCCATGACTAAAACACACAAAAAATTTCAACAAAAGCCAAAATAGATAAATGGGATCTAATTAACCTTAAGAGCCTCTGCAAAGCAAAAGAAAATGTCATTAGAATGAACCAGCAACAAACAGAATGGGAAAAATATTTTGCAACCTACCCATCAGACAAAGGGCTAATATCCAGAAGCTACAAAGAACTTAAACAAATTTACAAGAAAAAAAACAACCCCATCAAAAAGTGGGCAAAGGATATGAACAGACACTTTTCAAAAGAAGACATTTATGCAGTCAAAAAACATATGAAAAAAAGCTCATCATCACTGGTCATTAGAGAAATGCAAATCAAAACCACATTGAGATATCACCTCACACCAGTTAGAATGGTGGTCATTAAAAAATCTTGAGGCAACAGATGCTAGAAAGGGTGTGGAGAAATAGGAAAGCTTTTACACTGTTGGTGGGAGTGTAAATTAATCCAGCCATTGTGGAAGACAGTGTGGCAGTTCCTCAAGGATCTAGAAATAGAAATACCATTTGATCCAGCAATCCCATTACTAGGTATATCCAAAGGATTATAAATCATTCTATTATAAAGATGCATGCACAAGTATATTTATTGTGGCAATGTTCACAATAGCAAAGACTTGGAACCAACCCAAATGCTCATCAGTGATAGACTGTATAAAGAAAATGTAGCACATATACACCATGGAATACTATGCAGTCATAAAAACAGGTGAGTTTATGTCCTTCACAGGGACATAGATAAAGCTGGAAATCATCACTCTCAGCAAACTGACACAAGAACAAAAAACCAAACACTACATGTTCTCACTCATAAGTGGGTGTTGAACAGTGAGAACACATGGACACAGGAAGCGGAACATCACACACTTCGGCCTGTTAGGTGGTGGGGGCCTAAGAAAGGGACAGCATTAGGAGAAATACCTAATGTAGATGACGGGGTGATGGATGCAGCAAACAACCATGGCACATGTATACCTATTTTACAAAGCTGTACATTCTGTACATGTACCCCAGAGCTTAATGTATAATAAAAAAAAATTAAAAATAAAAATATTTAGACAATGTGTTGTAACAATACATATTTTAAAAGATTCGGGCCTTCCTTCAATTTAAGTCTTCCATTAACATCTTTGAGTTTTTCTCTTTGTAAGGAGTGCTAATTATGCATGGAATATCCTTTGCATCATCTAATTATCATATTCTTTTACCACTGTTACTTTGTTTGTTTAGTGTGGTTTTTCTAAATATTTTTCTATTACTAACCCTGTTTTCAACATTTTTCCTATTGCTTTTATTGTACTTCTATAATACATTTACTATGTAATTCCCATTTATTTCATGAATTCTTCCAATTTTACAGCTTATTCTGTTGTCTTATCATTTCTATTTAAAATAACTGTATCACTCTTTTTGTTTTTTTCCAGGCATTTTTTTTTTGCTTTAATTTCTATGAGGGAATAGCAATATATCTGTTTTGAATTCTGATTGCTTTAAAATTCCAAATTTGTTGCATATTTCTCATCTGCTTGGTAGTTTTATATTTTTTCTTTAAAAAATGTTTGGTATCTATGCATAGTTCTTTTTGACTTATGACTCAACTTTGAGTAAGTTCAGTTGAATCTCAGTCAGCAACTTGCATAAAAATGTAAGGCCTCTAAAAATTGGAGTTGGTGAAGCTGAGCTGGTAAAAGAGAGACTTGGACACCCTGAGCAACCACCACTGAAACAGTGGTGATCTTCAACAGATAGGACAGCCAGCCCTTCAATTAAAATGTTTTTCTGATACTTTGCTAACTGTTGGATCATTTTTATAATAAAGCCATCTTCCCTTAATTTTTAAAATGCCTCATCAAAACCATTTAGAATATGTCAAGAATTAACACAAGTAACATTTTAAAGATTTAGGTGTTTTGCAAACACTACTTTTTTTTTATATGTCAGGTACCAATCTCTATAAATTTGTTTATTTTTTGATTTATTTTTTTTTTTAAATAGGGTCTCATTTTGTTGCCCAGGCTGGAGTGCAATGGTGTGATCATGGCCCACTACAGCCTCAACCTCCTGGGCTCAAGCCGTTCTCCCACTTCAGCCTCTTGAGTAGCTAGAACAATGGACACATGACACCCCATCCAATTAATTTTTAAATTCTGTCAAGATTGGATTTTGCCACGTTGCCCAGGCTTGTCTCAAACTCCTGGCCTCAGTGATTCTCCTGCTTTTGCCTCCCAAAGTGTTGGGAATACCGGTATGAACGACTGTGCCCAGTCTAAATATAAATTTATTTAATCTTTTCCACAGCTATGAGAGTTTGTTAAATTTAATTTATTCAATCAAAGATAGTAGTTAAGTATTTTAGCCCAAATCATAACTAGGCAGTGATGGAACTAAGATTTGAACCCTTACATTCTGGCTCCAATATCAAAAATAATTTGCTATAAAGTACTTCACATTACTAGTCTGCCTATCAAGAGCACTTGTAGCTATGAATATTTGTCTTGAGGTATATTTAAAGTTGTCTTTACTTTAAAAAAAGAAAATTTTTTTTGTACAAGCCCAGGCTGGCTTGTTGGCTCCTAATATTTCTTTGTTTTCTATTAAACATTCTCAATTTATTGGACCATCCTTTCCAAGTAACCTTCTGGAAGTTTCTTGAATCGTCTTACCTCTTATTGTTTCATGTGTCAAAAACATTTAATGTTGGCTGAATATGCCTGCATTTTTCAGACCTCTTGTAGTTGAGTGCAATATTCTGGTGTCCACATGTTGGCATTGCAGACTCAAACGATAGCAGTAAGCAACCTGTGGAGTCACTGCACAAAGGGATACTATTCTGGAGGGCTCAGCAACTCTATTGGGCTTTGAGTAGCTGAGAAATAAAATTGTGTTGCAAGCCATTGAGATATCAGGGCAATCTTAGCATATTGTTGCCTATCCTGATTAATATACCTGCTGTTATTATGTCTTAGAAATTGCTTCTCATATATGTGCTAAAACTAGTGTCAGGAGCTACAGGTGGTAAATATATTTGAAATATTTATTTCAATATTTTAAATCTCCAAAGCAAATTAAACTCAATTCATGTTATAGTAATATATATATTACAGTAATATATATATAACATGCATATGTGTATATATGTATATATGTGTGTATATATATTTGTGTGTGTGTGTGTGTGTGTGTGTATGTATATATATATATATATAAAGGTAATGGACCAGTGTGATATACTGTGGAAGTGAAAAGCAATCAAACTCTCCAAATAAGATTATGACATAAAGCTGGAGAGCTGACATACCCCTGAAATAGGACAGTAAATGTATATTGCTGGCCTCGCCAGCTGAAGGAAATTTGCTTCTGGTGGGCCTTATGGACAGGAATGGAGAAAAAGTCACTTTCCAAGTCAATTGCTGCATACAGGGTACCAGGAGATGTGTTAATTTGCTCAAGCAATAAACCACATCTGATACAGCAGCTGAAAATGGAGTCACCACTTGGTTAAGCCTATGAAAATCCACTGTCGTTCTCCAAGTCCATCTGTCTTCTGCACAGGTCAAATGGGAGAGTGAATGGGGATGAGGTGGGAATTACCACTCCTGCGTCTTTCAAGTCCTAGATGGTGACACTAATCTCCACAGTCCCTCTAGGGATGCAATATTGTTTTTGATTTACCTTTTTCTAGGTAGACACAGCTCCAATGGCTTCCATTTGGCCTTTTCCACCACCCTAGCAGTCAGAAAGCCAATGAGGCCCAAAGGGCTTCTGCCAGCTGCTGTCTATGCCAATTATGCATTCTAGCACTAGGGAAATGACCACAGGATAAGTCCAGGGACTCACTGGACCCACTGTAAGTCAGACTGAGCTAAAACTCAATTTCCTCACCTCTATAAGCCACTACTTTAACTGGAAGACAATGATGTTTTGGGTCCCCTGGAAGCAATGTCAGCTCAGAGCCACTGTTCAATAGTCCCCCAAATGTCTGATCATTTCCCTTTCCCCAGTGCACAGTTACCCTGGTAGAAGGTCAGAGGTTTCTTTGTGGAAAGATGAGAGAAATGTTAATAGCATAAATTTTTGGATGTGTAGTAAGGTCCTTCCTCAAGTGGACCCAGCTTCTCCTTTATTCAAGGGGTTCTGGGTCTGTAAACTGGCTCAAGTATGGAAATTGATTGAAGGCCTATGATTCTCTGTTTTTATAATTCAGATTAGTCTTCTGTCCATTCAACCTAGAAGTTTTCTGCTTGTATAAATTAAGTAGGAATGCAGTAGGCTTCACATCAATTTCAGTTCTAGGAACACTGTGATTAATTAGCCAATGCTAGAGTTCTACATGAGTAAGGCTACTCTGATTGCCTCTTTGCCTCTGCTGTCCATTAAGGTAGCTATGCTCATCTTGCCTTTGATGGTTGAGTGCCACCACTTGGCCCCTGCCACCTCGAGATCCAATGATTCCATTTAAATTATGTAGTTGAGTGACTGCATTTTCCACTTTGACAAACAGAGAAGAGCAATTACAGAGCTCTTCAAAGATGCTGGTACTGCCCCCACAAATCTGTTCCACAAGCCAATGGTCAAGGGTACATCTTCTGGACCCTCCCAGATGGGATGAGCCAGTCTAAAGTGAGTAGGTCTAATCCAATCCACCATCCCAATCTCCCTACATTAAACCAAGAGAGATCAGGCATTTCCAGCTCACTCACAGTGGACAATCTTTTAATCTATATTTCAGCTAACCAAGCAAATAAACTATTAGAACCTCTTCTAACTCCCAGAGCTGCAAAATCAAATGCAGAGTCCTTACTTAGTGGGCCCAAATCAATAAATTCAACCTGCTCCAACTCTATATTCCTTCCACTATTATCTCACACCTTTAATATCTATTCCCATACCTGTTCTCCATATTTCTGTTTATATAAATTAGAAAACACCAGCAATTCTTTTTGAGTGTGGTACACCTCCTCATGGGTCACACTCTTAATATCACCTCTAGGATCCTGCTGGGACTTTGGTCTACTTATCCCTCTAGAAGCAAACAGGGGTGTTGGGGGTGGCTCCTGAGAAGAATCAACATTATCTTGCCTGGCAACTACCTTAGGGTAGGCCATCACTATTCCCTCAGGCAGTGCAGGGTTTATCTCCTCAGAGGAAGGTGAAAAGGCTGACTGCAGCATGGGTCAGGGAGGGGATGTTGCCACTACTGGGAATGGGGAAGCTGTTTCTTCTGGCAAAAAAAGGTTCATCAGAGTTTACAAACTTGGTGTCCCAACTTCATCAGGGTCCTCCCACATGTCTCCATTCCAAGTTGCAGGGTCTCATTGTTTTCCAATCAATGCCCCCACTTTAACAGTAGACATCTGGTGAGGCATGCACCTTCCCATTGCACATCAGCCACTTGGATGATAAGAGCTTGTGTCTGTTTTTCCACAATTTCATCTTTCTCTACAGGAGATAAGACTCTCACTCAGGGCAATCTCAGCATATTTGAGGCTCAGAATCTGCTTCTGAAGCTGAGAGAGAGAATACCCGAGTTCATCATTTTCTTTCATCACTTTTTCCCCTGAACTTAGGAGCAACCAACCAGCTTCATTATGTTTCAAACTTCTTCCCTCTCATGAGCAATGAATCAGGAGTGTCAAATGCATTTATCTTACATAACTCTCTAAACAGTTCACACCAAGCACTATCAGTGTTTTCCATACTATTAGAAGTAGAGTCTTAGCATTTTGGGGTCTAATCATATTAAGCAGCCAACTCTAGGAACCCCAAAACCAATGAAAGAAGTCCATCCTTAATATTCTGTTCCTCTAGAACCACTCCTGGAATTAGGGTTTTCTAGAGGGATAGAACTGGTGGAACACACACACACACACATATATGTATATAGATTATTAAGTATTAACTCACAAGATTACAAGGTTCCACAATAGGCCATCTGCAGGCAAAAGAACAAGGAGAGCCAGTCTGAGTTCCAAAACTGAAGAACTTGGAGTCCAGCATTTGAGGACAGAAAGCATCCAGCACATGGAAAAGATGTAGGCTGGGAGGCTAGGCCCATCTCTCTTTTCACATCTTTCTGCCTGCTTAAATTCTGGGCATGCTGGCAGCT